>RJWJ010047368.1:0-10993 GCA_004363605.1 Indri indri
TCATTCTGTGTAATCTGTGAGTTCTACAGACTATGAAAGTCAAATATTAATGAGCTGAGCCCCAATTGGTTTCTCTCCACCAGAGAAATGATTTGGGGAACCCAAGACTTGCAAAACTGGTTTTCAGACTTGGATGTGAAATTTAAATCATGAATTTTAATGGTAGGTATTTTGGGAAGAATGACTGACTAAGCGATTGAAAAAAGTTCACTTTTAAATTCTGTTTGTGAAACAGTGTCCATATAATATTGAGTATACTGGGTGGGGGGACAGATTGAACAGGACCCCAACTGCATCAAACAAACAAGACCGGCGTGGCGGTGTCTAAGGGGCGTGAAGCCAAGCTGTAACAACAGAGTCATCCACAGGTGGTTTTTCTTCCTCACGCTTCCTCTGTTCTTTAGACAGGTTCCCAGTTATCATGTTTTACATTTATTGCAGGAAACACCTCAAATGTTATTGATGTATTTTTCCATTTCATCAAAGTCTCATACATACGAAAGTCTTTTAACACTGTTGACCGGCACATGCACTCGGGTTTTATTAATAATTTTGTTTTCAGTGACACGTTTTCATCTCTCAATAGGGACCTCAATAGAGAAGAAAGAACCACTTCCCCCTGACCTGAGGCATAAAAGTGGCGGGGGGGGGAGGTGACTCACAAAGAACATGCTGATGTCCGCTCACAACTCTCTCTGAGCTTGACAACATGGCTTGCCTTTTTATTCTCTTAACAGTGTCTTTCACAGAGCAGAAGTTTTTAATTTTAATAAAGTTCAATTACCTATTTTCTCCCTCATGTAATATCAAAAACTCATCACCAAGTTCAAAGTCATCCAGACTTTCTCCTATGTTATCTTCTAGAAATTTTATACTTTTGCATTTTACATTTAGGTCTGTGATCCATTTTGAGTTAACTTTTGTGAAGGATGTTAAATGCTTTCAAAGGTTGAACCAGCCTGTAGGGACCGTCCCTGGGCAAAAATTGGCTTAAGCCCAGAGTCAGCGAAACTGGATGTGCTCTCCTTGGGGCCAGAGGTAAACAGGTCCAGACACGGCCTGTTGAACAAACAGAACTATTCCTCATGACAGACAGCTTTATGGCAGCTAGCCAAGGGCCTGGGGTCTTGCAAACAAGCCAAGGCACCTCATTGTCCTGCACACGGTGATGAGGTCAAGAAGTTAGGATGCAAACATCCGCTTCCCTTGAGCAATCATCTGGAAGGAATGAAAATGTGTTTTCCTCAAGGCACCCAAGGTGGTTACGTCTCCCAACCCACGGGGTAGTCAACGTGGACCCTGGAAGAGGGAATGGGAATTGGGAGAGGCAGGAGACACAAGAAATGGAGACAAGACAAGAGTCTGATCAAGTCCCGTTTATTGGCAGCAGGGCAGAGGCTTAAGTAAGACGGAAAGTGGTAGAAGAAAGGGGGGTACCGGGCGGCACTTTCCAAGGCGGGAGTTTCTATGGAAACTTCCGCGTGCGGGCTGTTCAAGGGCCACGTCACGCTGGGTAAATAGAGACTTATAGGCCTTTTTGTAGGCCCAGTTGGCCATCTTAGATGAGCAACTACTGGGCCTCGTTGCTCCAGACAGGTTCTCCTTTTTTGTTTTAAGGTAGGAGAGGCTCTCCCAGGGAACCGTGCCTGTCTTAGGTTGAGGCAGCCATATCCATTCCTGTCAAGCCCGTCATCGGATAGGGCGGCAGCTTCGGCAGCCTTCCTGTCTTAGGCGACATGGAGGATAGCGCCTTCTTATCCGTCTCTGGCTGTCCGGTTCAGCTCTGAGGGGACAGGGCACCATAAGGTTTGCTGTCATTTTCTTCCATCTCCAAGCGGTGGTAATGGACCTGTATAGGCTTAGCCTGAATAGCCTGTATCTGTTGTTTGACAAAGGCCATAAGCTTGTTGAATAAAATGGGCCCTATGGAAAGCACAAGTAAGAGACCCAGCAAGGGTCCAAGGAAAGGTAGGAGGTAGGGGAGAAGTCCATTCCAGCCGGACCACAATGGGTTTGCTGATAGTTCTCGTCGCCGCTTCTCAAGGTCATCTTGTAGGTCTCTAATCTTATCTCTGACTATCCCGGACTTGTTGGCATAGAAACAGCAGCGTTCCTGTAAAGCTAAGCAAATGCCTCCTTGTTCGGCGGTTAGTAAGTCCAGGCCTCTGCGGTTTTGTAGGACAACTTCAGCCAAAGAATCTAACTGGTCTTGAATGGCTTGTATAGTTTCTGACAGTGTATGAATGTCAGAAATTAACTGTTGGGATAATTTGGTATACTGAGTGAGGGAAATGCCTAAGCCAGCAGTTCCCGTCCCCACTGCAGTGGTAATGCCCAGGCTCACAAGCAAGGGGATAAGTTGTACAGCCCTTTTAGGGCGGCTTACAAAATAGTCAATAGCTGGAATTGGGACAGGCTCATCCCCATCAATGATGCTAATATCAGGAAGGAGGGTGGCCATGACACACGAGCCTGTCCAATTGCTTGGAAGATAGGTGTATGCCATATTGGACCCACACACAAACACAGAGCCATTGCGGGCGCACAATGGCATATTGGAAACATTAACAGATATACTGCAATCGATGAATGAGACTAGGCCCAAATCGACCTCATGAGTGTCGTTAGTGGAAGGAGCAATGATGCAAGTGCTATTAAAAAATTGAATGGGCTGTACCTGCAAGGGTTGAGCAATCTCGCATGAGCCATTGGGGGAATAATCATAGGTGGCTAGGGGTATAGCCAAGGGCAGGGGATACCCAAGCCTTTGACATAGCCAACAGTCCTGGGCGAGGGTCGGGTTGGTAGCATTAACTAAAGCATGTGTAGTGACAAGGATGTCCCAGGTGGAGGGGGCAAGGTCTAGGTCAACTTTAGACTGAGGTATGGCAAGTGGGTGGTAAGTCAATCGGGGATCTAGAGCCTCACGAATTTCATCCAACCTTTTTCTGACTGCCAGGTCTCCGGTCTTATCTTGAGGCCCTCCCCCATCTGAGACCAGGGGGGGAGCGGTGAGAGACCAGCATACTGGTTTACCAGGAGTGCCTGGGCATCCGGCCTGTATTGTGCCAGGTTGAAGACTAATATAGGTAGGACTCCCGGAGAGCAGGGCGGCTGTTTAGTAAGTTTTGTTATCTGGGGTCTGGCATGTAGCATATTGAGCATAGCAGGTGGTATGTACACTAGTTTCAAACTGGGTACAGGGGCAGTGTCCTGGTCGCCCATCGGGTTGTGGTTGTACCGCAGGGGTCCTGATATAGAGCCAGGAGAGTGACCCCAATGGTTGATAGGCCACATGAGAGGAGCCACAGGCTACTTGTTTGGCGACAGTATTCTGTTCACCTGGGTGTCGGGCTTGTGTGTACCCACCCTTACACTCACAGGGGGAGCCAAATTGCTTATGGAGCAGCTCACGTGCTTTGTGTGGGTCTCCAAAGCCAGACTCAGTCATGACATCAGGTGATGTAAGATGGCCAGGGATAGAAGGATCTTTTATAGGGCCATCCTGTGGAGAACAAGGCAATGGCTCAGGGGTAGATGTTACCCTGGTGGGGTTATGATGGTCAACATGGCGTACAAGCCTCTCTGGGAGCCACCTAGCAGCATCATGTTCTTGTGAATACACACAGACTGAGCCCCTTCCCCATATAAGGACTGGGTCTGGCCCATGCCATGAGTTATCCATAGGATCCTCCCATTTGACTAGGGCAACCTTGGTATGAGTTTCAGGGTGCCAGAAGCGATCGGCAGCGCTTTTACCTTGGGCATCTAAAGTTAAAAAATTTTAAATGAATAAAGTATGATTGAGGAGGTTTCCAGAGGCCCCCTTGATGGGGTACCATTCCCCCTTTTTTGTTTTAAGTAGCGTGTTTTTGATGGACAGGTGGGCTCGTTCCACCATACCTTGTCCTTGGGGATTATAAGGAATGCCAGTAATGTGAGTGATATGAAGTTGTCTGCAGAATTGGCGGAAGGCCCATGCTGTGTAGCCAAAGCCATTATCTGTTTTTATTTGTCGTGGGATTCCCAGAATAGAAAAGCAATGTAAGAGATGTGCTATGACATGTTTGGTAGCTTCTCCTGACTGGAGTGAAGCGAGTATGAACCCACTATAAGTGTCAATGGAAACATGAATAAATTTGAGATTGCCAAATTCCATGTAATGTGTGACATCCATTTGCCAAAGTTGGTTAGGAAGGAGGCCTCGGGGGTTAACCCCTAGATGGGGAACCGGCAATTGGGTGATGCAGGTACTGCATTGTTTGACTATTTGTCTAGCTTGTTCTCTAGTAATTTTATACATAAGCTGCAAGGACTGGGCATTGAGATGATGTAGGGAATGAGCTGTGCGTGCCCGTTCAAGGCTGTCTATGGATGCTAAAGCTACCATTTTGGTGGCTGCGTCAGCTCGGTCGTTCCCTTCCGTTAGGGGTCCCGGTAGGCCTGTGTGAGCTCTGATGTAGCCTAAGAAAAATGGGACAGTTCTGAGTCGAATAAGTTGTTGACATTGGAGAAAAAGTTTGGCGGCCTCAGAAATGTGTTTAATCTGGGCAGCTGTTTCCAGAAGGGGTATGGAGTGGGCTAAGTAGGCACTATCTGTATAGATGTTTAATGGTGCACGGGGAAAGGCTGATAGGACAGCAATAATAGCCTGTAACTCTACTAGCTGGGCGGAAGATTGTGCTGTTTTAAACCGCACCGTGTTATCAGCAAAAGTATAGGTGGCAACGCCTGAGGAAGAACAATCGGTAAAAATTAACATTGTGTCTTGTAAGGGTTCTCTGCGGACAACACGAGGGAAAACAAAGGCATGAAGTTTGCAGAATTGGATAAGCTTATCTGCGGGGTAGTGGTTATCCAATTCTCCAAGGTAAGAAGCACAGGCTATAGGCCATGTCTCTGTGTTTTGCAGTAGCCATTGAATTTGGGACTTAGAATATGGCTGTATGATCTTAGAGGGTTCTATCCCAAAATATTTTTGACTGTCTTCCCTGCCAAGAATGACAAGATCTGCCACCGCGTCGTAGTAAGGGAGAATGACCTTTTTAGGAGACGAGGGCAGATGAATCTACATAAGGGGTTGGCCTTGCCAAAACAAGCCAGTAGGGGTAACTGTTGTATTAAAAATGATAAATGAAAGTGGCATGGAATAGTCTATATGAGTCATGAATTGGGCAGCAATAGCTTCCTCTACTCTTTGGAGAGCAGCCAGTGCCTTAGGCGTCAACTCCCTGGGGGATTGGGGATTAGTGTCGCCCTTTAAGATGTCAAATAAAGGCTTTAATTCTCCTGTTGTCAATTTTAGATATGGTCGGAGCCAGTTTATGTCCCCCAGAAGTTTCTGATAGTAATTGAGGGTTTTTAACTGATCTCGGCGAATAGCTGCATTTTGATTAGTAATTTTAGGACCACATATTTGAAACCCTAAGTATGTGTAAGGGTCTTAGAGCTGAACCTTTTCTGGGGCGATTTGGAGCCCCACCTGCATCAGTAGTCTTTTGAGGTGAGCAAAGCAGGAAAGTGTCTGTTCTCCCGACTGTCCTGCAGCTAAAATATCATCCATATAATGTATAATATATATGTTTTTCCAGGAATTTCTAACAGGTTGAATGGCAGCAGCAACATATTTTTGGCAGAGAGTGGGGCTGTTAGCCATGCCCTGAGGTAGCACTCTCCATTGATACCTTTTCATGGGCTCTCTAAAGTTTGTTGAGGGAACACTGAATGCAAACCTCTTTTGGTCAGCAGGGTGCAATGGAATAGTGAAAAAGCAGTCCTTAAGATCTGTAACTATTTTAAAATAACCCTGTGGGATGGCCACCGGCGTGGGCAGCCCTGGCTGCAGGGCCCCCATGAGCACCATGGTGGCATTTACAGCCCGGAGGTCCTGTAGCAACCTCCATTTGCCTGACCTTTTCCTGATTACGAATATAGGGGTGTTCCAAGGAGAGGTGCTGTCGACAATGTGTCCCGCATCCAACTGTTCCCACACTAACTGTTGAATGGCGGCAAGTTTGTCAGAGGCAAGAGGCCATTGATCAACCCATACTGGCTCATCAGATTTCCAAGTAATGGGATCGGCACAGTCTTGGGGTGCAGGCATGTCAATGGCCACCATCAAAAATTTCCGAAGCCTTTCTTATCTGTCTGTCCCGTAATCGGAACGGGTTGTAAAATACCATTCTCTTGTTTTCCAAGACCTTTCCCCGGGCTGTATCCTTGCGCCAGCATCTGGGCGGTGACCACGTCATTGGGGCTACACATAATGACTCCCATTTGTGTGAGCAAATCCCTGCCCCACAAGTTGACTGGGAGGTGAGGGACAACGAAAGGTTTAATGAGCCCCGAGTTGCCTTCTTTGTCCCTCCAAGTGAGATATGTAGAACTCTGTTTGGGGTTTTGGCTTTGCCCAATGCCCCTTAAGTTAGTTAATGTTTCAGAAATGGGCCATTGAGTTGGCCAATCTTCTTGCTTAATAATGGTCACATCAGCTCCGGTGTCTATTAAGCCTGTAAACACTTTATCATCTAGCCACAGATTAAGGGAGGGTTTTTGGTTGGAAATAGCTTGTACCCAATACGTGTCTGAGGATCCAAATCTTCCCAACCCTCGTATGGCTTTGTGGCTGACATCGTTAGTCTTAGCCAAGGGCAACAAAAGCAATTGGGCTATTCTGTCCCCTTGAGCAATGGTAACGATGCCATCAACCGCCTTTGCCATGATCTTAATTTCTTCTTCATAGTCATTGTCTATCACTCCTGGATAAATTTGTAAGCCTCTCATGGTAACACTGCTTCTCCCTAGGAGTAACCTGAAAGTTCCATGGGGCAGGGGCCCATATATTCCCGTGCTTAAGGCTTGGGCCCCCATTTCAGGTGTTAGCACTGTGTAGGAGGAGGCACAGAGGTCCAATCCTGACTGCCCCATAGGCTTGTTTCGGGGCCTGGGGCAGGCCCCTCCCCCCATTTCCCGACCTTGGTGGCAAGGGGTTTCCATCAATGTCAGTTTTGGATCTGCATTCATTGGCAAAATGTCTCCCCTTCCGACATCTCGGGCAGATACCTGGGGCTTTAGTTTCCTGGACCTTGCTGGAGTCCCCCTTGCAGTCCTTGGCAAAGTGCCCCATCTTGCCACATTTAAAGCAAGCCCTTATCAGTTTGTCCCTATTTCCTAAGAGCTCTTTAACTGTCTGTCTGCTAAAAGTGGCTGCCATGGCTAGGCCCTGTTGATACGAGGGCCCAATGTCAGAGCAAAGGCGAATACAGCCTGTCAGATATGTCTTCTTGCGGTAGGGTCTAATGGCGGCCTGACAGGCTGCGTTTGCATTTTCATAGGCTAATTGTTTAACATAATCTACACCTGTCTCTGGGTTGCCAAATATTCTTCCAGCAGTGGTCATAAGCCTATGCACAAAGTCTGCAAACGGCTCATCGGGTCCTTGTTTGACCCCGGTAAGCGAGGCGCCTGGGTCTCCTTTTACTGGAAGTTTTCGCCAAGCTTAGTAGCAGCTGCTTGAATTTGTGAAAAGAGGCCAGGATCATACTGCATCTGAGCATCGGTATTAGCATAGTTGCCTGAACCAGTAAGCATGTCAAAATCCCAACCATTGCCAGCCTGCTGGTTCCATTTAGCTGTCTCTCTACAGTTCTCAAAAAATTCTGATTTCCAGATTAAGTGATCACCACCAGTGAGAACCGCCCTAACCAGTGTATTCCAATCGACAGAAGTAAGCCAGTTCTCTGCTACAGATTCCATTATGGCAAGGGTGTAGGGGGCTGTGGCTCCATACTGAGAAACAGCTGTCTTTAATTCCTTAATTATAGCAAAATCAAACCCTGTATGATGCCTCCAAGCTTGGCCCTGAGGGTCAGTGGTCTCTGTAACTGGAAAGGCATCAGTAAGGGGGAATCTCCCTTCCTTTTTATCAGCAAGGCACCGCTCTACTGGGACATGCTGTCCCGGCCGCTGCGGGGGACGGATATTTCCCTGGGGGACTCTAACATCAGAGACCCTCTCATTCCCTGTTCTGAGTTTTTGGAGCCTGATAATCAGAGATTGACGAAGCTCTTCGAGTTTAATCTGTTCCTCAAGCTGAACTATTTCTTCTTTGAGGTCTTCCTTAGGATCCACCACAGCCATAGCAATGGGCGCGGAGGCTACATTATAGGGAGGCGGCCAGTCAGGATTGTGGTACCGGGCCGCCTCTTCCTCCAAGTCTCCCCAATCTACCTCCGAGGGGTCGGGATCCCGTGTGGCTCCTTCTGCCAATTTGAGTACAGGGTATTGCTTTGGCTTACAGTTCTCCTTACCCTCAACCCTTCCTGGTGGGGGAAGTTCAGGGTATATCTTATGTCTGTCTTTTGGTTTACAGGTTATAGGGGGTTTGCCCTGGTTTTCTGTGGGAGTTACCACCTCTTGGACCTGGTCTTCCTCATTATCACTTTCTAGGGAGATCAAGTCCACCTCTTCTTTAGGGGGAGGCCCTCGAAGGTCTGTTTTAGAGCCTTCTTTCAGGATTTCCTCTGTCTGGGCAATAGCAGCCACAACATTAGGACAGTCTCTATGTTTATCTATTAGGTCTCTAATCAAATTCCAATATGAAAAGGCAGTGACTGGAACCCTTTCAGGTCCAAATGTCTGATAAAAGTCCTCGAGGGCAGCACCAACCCTTTTCCACCTTTTTATATCAATTGTGCCCTCTTGAGGGAACCAGGGGCAAATGTCCTCTATAAAATCAAAAAATTTAAACAAATCATGACCTTTAACCTTTAGTCTTCGTGTCTTTAAGGCTTCCTTTAGCTGCTTAACATAAAGCTGGTGCTGACTTAATTCCTGCCCCATATTCAGACGCACTCACCTTCTGCTCCTGTGCGGCAGGCTCCCGCGGCAGCCGAAGGAATTTACTTTCATTTCACAAGCACCGGCAACCTCTTGTCTTCTTCCTCACTGGATCCCCCGTGTCCAGAGCCCCACGTTTGGGCGCCACTTCTCCCGACCCACGGGGTAGTCAACGTGGACCCTGGAAGAGGGAGTGGGAATTGGGAGAGGCAGGAGACACAAGAAATGGAGACAAGACAAGAGTCTGATCAAGTCTTGTTTATTGGCAGCAGGGCAGAGGCTTAAGTAAGATGGAAAGCAGAAGAAGAAAGGGGGGTACCGGGCGGCACTTTCCAAGGCGGGAGTTTCCATGGAAACTCCCGCGCACGGGCTGTTCAAGGGCCACGTCACACTGGGTAAATAGAGACTTATAGGCTTTTTTGTAGGCCCAGTTGGCCATCTTAGATGAGCAACTGCCAGGCCTCATGGCTCCAGACAGTTACGTACCAGGAAGTAGCTGCCGGACAGAGAAAAGTATAAAAATAAAGCGACTGGTGCAATTGGTGCTGCAGTCTTGTACCGTCTTTGTGTGTGTTTGTGTGTTTCTGTGTGTTTCTTTCTGTGTCCATCCCCCGTTCTGCAATCGGGCCGCAACACAGCCTTGCAGACCTGGATTAAACCCCAGTTGGCCACGGTTCATAATTCTTTGTATACACTGTCGGGTTCAATTTGCTAATATTTTGTTGAGGATTTTTGCATCTATGTTCACAGGAAATATTGGTCTCTGTATTTTTCCTTTCTCATCATGTCTTTATCCGGTTTTGGCATTAGGATAATGCTGGCCTCATAGCATGAGCTAGGAAGTGTTCCTTCTGCTTCTATTTTCTGGAACAGATTGTGGAGAACTAACATCATTTCTTCCTCAATTGTTTGCCTTAATTCACCTTTGAACCTGTCTGAGCCGGGTACTTTCTGTTTGGAAGGTTATTAATTATTGATTCAATTTCTTTAGTCGATACAGGCCCATTCAGATTGTCTGTCTCTTCCGTGTGAGTTCCGGTAGATTGTGCCTTTCAAGAAATTGTTCCTTTTCATCCATGTTAGGAAATGTGTGGGCATAGAAGTGTTCATAAAATTCCTTTATTGTCCCTTTAATGTGCATTTGATCAGTAACGACGATGCCTCTTTCATTTCTGCTATTAGTAATTCGTGTCTGCTCTCTTTTTTCTTGGTTAGCCTGGATGAGGGAATCGTGAGGCTGTTTTACGCAAGACCAGCATGGGGACATTCGCAGAGTTTGCGTGCGGCGGCGCCAGCCGGGCCCTCAGCCTCCCGGAGCCGCGGCTCTGCCCTCTGCCGGGAAACCCGAGAAGCGCCTCAGCCTCTGGGTGTATGAGGTGCTGCATTTCGTCTTTCCTCTGAACCATGGCCCTGAGGGACATTTTCCACTGAAAGGTGGCATCTCAATTTCTGTGCACACTAGCACAGAAGAGAAAACCCTGCGTTCACACCGATGACAGCAATTTGTGGTTTTGCAACTGTGGAACCTGGCACAGCCGCGCAGGCTCTGGGCTGAGCCACGGCGCAGCGGCGTCTCCACTGTACCGTCCAGCCCTGAACATCACAGCAGGAAGATCAGGGTGGAAGAAAGGGCGTTGGGTGGAAGGGCAGACAAGGAAGTGGGACTCCAGCGAGCTCACCGCTGGGTGATAACAGAGAGACACAAATCCGAGTGCTACCCAAGATGCCAGGAACGTGGTTACGGCCGCTCCCGCACCACAGAGTTCCGCGAACAGACGCAGACGCTGGGCGGGAAACGAGATGCTGCATGACCCCAGGGGCGTGAAGAAGTCACCTCTCCCTGCGTAATCCTAACACTCTGCGAGGCTGAGGCAGGAGTCTCGCTTGAGTCCAGAGTTCAAGAACATCCTGAGCAAGAACAAGGCCCCCAGTGCCCACTGTCTGTATGGAAAGTAGAAAAATGAGCCAGTAGTTCAAGCAGTCCCGGCCACTAGGGAGGCTGAGGCAGGAGGATCTCTTGAGCCCGAAAGTTTGAGGTTACAGTGAGCTGTGAACTCTAGCTGGGGTGACAAAGCAAGACTGTGGCTCAAAAAAAAAAAAAAAAAAAGAGTCATCTCTCTTGTCCACTGAATCTTTCCATGCTAAAGATAAAGCT
>RJWJ010047369.1:0-10990 GCA_004363605.1 Indri indri
ACAACAGTGGTAAAAGAGAGAGAGCCTTTGCTCGTGGAGCTTACAGTTGAATGGGATAGACGGTAAATGCAGTACGTTGAATAATGTCCTCCAACCCTTTCCAAAATTTCCAGGCCCTGAACCCTAAAGCCTCTAAATATGTTATGTTACATGGCAAAAAGGACTTTGCAGTTGTGATTAAGGTTACCCGTCTTGCCATGGGAGATTATCCTGGACCATATGAGGGGGGCAATCTAATCATATCTACTCTTAAAATCAGAGAAGGTTATCTGAAATCACATACAGGTCAAAGGCAGAGAAACAGACAGAAGAGATGAGGCAGGAGAAGGAATTGATTGAAGGTTACTGGTTTTGAAAGCAAAAGAGACCATGAGTCAAGGAATGAGGTGGCATTTAGAAGCTGAGAATAATCTTGGGCCAATAGCCATCAAGGAAATGGGGAACTCAGTCCTACAACTGCAGGCAACTGAATTCAGCCAACTGTTTCCATGAGCCTAGAAGACTTTCCTTAGGGCTTTGACAAAGGAGCACAGCCCTGCTGACACCTTGATTCACCCTCGTGGCCCTCTAAGCAGAGGCTCATTCAAACTCATCTGACTGCTGACCTATGGATAAGTATGTTTCTGTAAGCCACTAAATTTGTGGTAATTTATTACAGCAGCAAAGAAAGGAATGTAATAACAAATGAGAAAATCCACAGATAAATGCATAATTAACTATTGTGGTAACTATGAAATGGAACAAAACTGGACACTGTGAAAGAGAATAATAGGCGAACCTGCTTAAATACACTTTGAGGACATAGACAAAAAGGATGAACTTGCTTCATGTTTTGCTTCTATTCACTGCAACTTATCCCTATAATGTCAGCACTATATTCCCTTTGAGAAATACTTATAGCACATCTACTAAGTGCAAAGCAATGCATTAGATACCATAGAGATGGTATAGATATGTTTAGGAGATGCCTCACTTCACAAAAGTAGCAATCTAGAATGCAGGTTGGCAAGCCACAGTCTGTGGACCAAATCTTTTGTATGGTTTATGGTCTAAGTAGAATTTTTACTTTTTTTTATGGGTGAAAACAAAATCAAGAGAAGGATAATATTATGGAGTCTGTGAAAATTCCATGAAATGCAAAGTTCAGTGTCTATAAACAAAATTTAATTGTAACACAGCCATCCTTATTCATTTGTATATTGTCTATGATTTCTTACATCTGAAAATGGCAGTGTTAATTAGCTTTCAAAGAGAGCAAATGACCGAAAAAGCCTAAAATATTTACTGCCTAGCCCTTTATAGAAAAAGAATGCCAACCCCAGATCTACAATGTAGATAAGTCAATCATGTAAGTGACCATGAGAATATGTACAATTGAATAAGTATTATATAGAGAGAGTGTATTTGCTCATGGAAACCAGGAAAGGACACATAGCAGAGTTGATGGTGAGATAATCTTTTAAGGAAATGGAGTTAGGACTGGGAATATAAGAATTCAGGAAGAGTTCCCTGATAGGCATTGTGCCAACAGAATTTTATGCTGAATTTGTTCTGCATTTGGTATTTTTAAAACCAAATTCAGTTGTAAAGCAGTTGAAGACAATTCTTTTTTTAATACTTTTCTTGATTTCTTAAAGTTAAAAACTCTGATAATAATTTTATGATTTAAAATTTTTTCTCATGTAATTAATGGATTCCTGTTGAAGATGACTCTCTTATCTAGAGTTCTTAAAGTGTTCTATACTTCCAGTTGTCCTTGCTTTTGCACCATCTTTATTTTTGCCTTACAATAGTAAAATTAATTTAAATTATTAGAATGGATTATTTATCACCTCTATGTTGCCATGTATGTTTTGACTGTTCCTCTCAACTTTGCTGGAATTACTATCACCACTAAATTCTACTTCCCCACCCCCTAGGTCTGCTCAGAGGCTGCTTTGCTTAAAGCCACAACATCTGGCAATCTTTATGAGAAGCACAAAAGCACTCTCCAGACTCTTCACATTTTCTTGTTTGTGTTAGCTAGTATCTTTACTAATGTTTTTGCTGTTAATTGATGCAATTGAATCTCAAATTGTTTGTATTATGCCTTGTAATACTATGAGGGGACTCTAAATTCTATGATAGTTATTAATATTAATAGTAATAACTGATTCTGTTTTACAGGTCAGTTGCTGCATTAAGCTACAATTATGGACTCAG
Source organism: Indri indri (assembly GCA_004363605.1). Taxonomy (NCBI): domain Eukaryota; kingdom Metazoa; phylum Chordata; class Mammalia; order Primates; family Indriidae; genus Indri; species Indri indri. The sequence continues at coordinate 2,203 of RJWJ010047369.1, forward strand.
ACATGCAAAATCATCAAAGCTGTCATCAAGCCATCCTGGCTTCCTTTCTCTGGCCCTGGTTGAGTAAGTTAATTGTGAAATGGATGATTTGCCTTTTTTTTTTTTTTTTTTTTTTTAGATCTCAGCTACATTGAAAGAAAGTGGTTTTCTTGATAAGACCCTCTAAAATTAGAAAGTTGTAGAATTATATGGTAATATGTGTCTTAATAACTCAACTTGTCATGGCAACACACAATTAAAACTTTCCTTTGGGACTAAAGAGAAAGAATCCCAGTTGTTTCTAAAGAAGCCAATATATAATGAGATGAATAATTCAAGCAAATGGGACTGAGTTTCATAAAGAAATGGAAAATAAAAGCAAAAATGTTTTTAACAAGGAAATTAATTACTACTACATTTGATGACTTCACAGTTTTTATAATCTCATTTATTAGACCCTTTTTTTAATTCCTAATCTGAGCAATATTATTATCATTTATCTGGTAGGGAAAGAGGCACTAAATTTCCTTCATGGAACCACCACAACAAAAATTATCCTTCTTTGCTAGAATAAGCATAATTGAAACCAAATATTACTTTATTTTAACGGGAATATGTAATACCATTGACACTACATTCCACTAATATATGGGAACCCTTTCGAACAAGGTTTATCAAAGAAATGGTTTATTTTTATATATTTATATCTATTTCAACATCCATATTGACATATTTATATCCTCTGTATCTGATTGTCCTATATGTACTTCTTATAATCCTGTAGTAAGACAAGTCAATCTAAGTTTTGCGTAAGCTAAAGTATAAAGTATTGAATCATAGCCCATGTAAACAATTTGTCTTCTGTGCTCATTGTTGTAACTAAATTGTTTATAGATCTCTTACCATATTTCATTGATTCTAAGATGCCCGTTTCTTTTCGTTTTTACATTTAACATCTGTGAAATAGATGCAACTTACTTCAGGTGACCTATGATAAGTAAATTGCTAGCATTTTTTTTTTCTTTCTAGGTGGATCAAAATATAATTCACAGATAATAGTGAAAGATTCAATGAAATACTGAGCATCAAGACCACCTTTCAGAGTGTAGCATACTTTGGCAGAGACTGCCTGTTGTCTTGTAATAATAATTTTCCTTTTGTTAAAAATGCTTTAGCTAGACGTAGAGTCAAACAGCAATTTTTTTTTCCAAATCATCTTAAAAGTTGCTATATTGGTTTGCCAGGGCAGCACTAACAAAGTACCACAAATTGAGTGGTTTAAACAATAAAAATTTATTGTCTCACAGTTCTGTCTTTTCACGGGGCATTGTTTTTATGAGGACACTAGTCATACTGGGTCTGGGGCCTACCAATTCTTGTATGAACTCATCTTAACAAATTACATCTGCAATGTCCTATTTTAAAACAAAGTCATATTCTGAGGTACTGGGGTTAAGACCTCATGAATTTAGAGGGACATGATTTAATCCCAACAGTGTCTACATTCTGGTTAATGAGATGTAAGCAAATGTGTTAGCTTCCAGAAGGCTTCCTTCATAGGCAGTTGTTACGTATTCCTTACTGCTCATCTTTGAATCTCTCTCCATCTTGCCCATGAAAGAGAAATAGATATTTGCTTGGAATCTGAGGATAAGGGCACAATCTAAGTAAGAGAAGTGAGCAGGATGGAGCCTGGATTTCTAAGAACTTGAGAGAGCACAGCTGTCATATCAGCCTTGGGTTTAAGTCATGATTGTCAGGAACTTTCCTGTTACTCTTAGCTAAACTTAATTTGACTTGATGTGTGACCTTTTCCGACAAGAGTTACAATCATAGCTTTACCACTTACTAGCTGTGGACCATTTACATGTGTCTCATAAGGCTCATTTTCCCATTTGTGAAAGAAAAATAATCATATCTATCTCACCGTTGGTATCAAAAGTTTTACTGCATGTGCAACACCAAGCCTAGCACTGACACTGATGTTACTGTCATTGTGGAGATTTCCACTTGAGTAGAAAATTGGAGTACGTGTTTATTAAAGACTTTTCAATTCTCTGTTTTTATTATTTTATTTAAAATATAGTAAGTATTTAAAAGGAACGAATATTATTTACATGCAATAGCATTCATTCATTTATTTTTTCATTCAACAAACCTTTATTTAGCACCTTCCATGCACCCGGCACTGTATTAGGCAGTGGAGATGGTAGAGTGAGCATAAGAGCATAATCAAAATTGTCCTTGTTCCTACCCTCATGAGGCTCACACTCAGGTTGGATGTGAAATGCTAAGAAGAAAAGAAATGATGATGGTGGTGATGGTTACGTGCATGACCTCATTTACCTTGAAATGTGTTAAATTGAGCAGATACGGAGCTATGGGAGAAGAAGCACCGCTTGACAGAATCAACCTGGAGCATGAATGTGGTGACAGAAGAAGGCATAGACCCCTGTCACTCACAATGAGAGTGGCTTACCACCATGCTTCACATTCAGCCCACATTTCAGTGTGCATTTGTTCTGATTGTTGGTAATCGCATTAATTTTATAACACTTCTAATAATGAAAAAGACAGTGAAACAAAAAATTCCTTCCATATCTGTAAATAGATGTTCCAAGATTTTTAGTTTGAAAAAAAGGGCTTTTTTATCATTACCGGCAACAATTACAGAAATTATGGCTTTTCTTGAGTGTTTTATTCTGAAGTATAGTCCATCAATGCGGTATAAAGTATTTGTCTATATCATCTTTAAAGAGAGTTGGTCTCTGTCTCTAACTTTAAAGCTCATTATTTTTGCTATTTGCCTTTTCCTTCCAGTAGAGATTTATTTTTCTTGTATTTTTGTGTTTTCCCAGCAGGAATACTCTTTTAAACAGATTGCTCTGTTCATATGTTCTGCCTCTGGAATTGGCATGATTATGTTTGGGCCTTTAATGGGAGAATTATTGCAAGTCAGGAAGGTTTCGTCTTGACACAGTTAGACCTTGTCTTCGACCATTTTGCAATGAGTAATAACTGTTTAGATTGTCACATTTATCAAATGCTAAAACTCCAACTAATAAATTCGTCATACAAAATATATTTTTCAAAAAGAATTATTATTCAAATGGTCCATATTAAATTACTTCATAGTTAAAGCGAAATCAGTTCATCTTTTGAATAATATTATTGAAGAAACTGAAAAGCAGAAAAAAATAAACACTCTAGTGATTTGGTAACAGTCTAGTGGGAGACAGGATACCTGTGGCTTTATTGATATATGGTGTCCAAAAGTAAATAAAGCACAATGCAATAAAGTAACTGACATGCCACATTTGTGTCTCTCTGGTTTATTAAGGCCAGTGTTCATTGTCTGGAGTGAGCTCTGGTCTTCTCTGTCACACACTTTGACTGTCAGAGCACAGATATGTACAGAATGACTCCCCATGTCCCATACCAGTTATTATTATAATAACTACACTTGTAGACCAAGATAGAAGATATTTGGATAACACAAAATATTTATTTGTCTATTGTACCAATAGGATTTTTATGATCCATAGCTATTGGTACTAAATGTACCTTCAATATTAACTGATGATTAATACAGAACCTGTGTTAGAACTATTGCACACTGTTTTGTTATTATTTATTTGCAATGTTGGGGTCTGTGATCAACAACAGCAAAGTATCTGTACACTAATTTTCTAGCCTACAGATATATTCAGCTGTATTTCCTTTTTTTTCTGTAAAAGGAATGTCTAAAATAATTTCTGACACTTTGCACCTTAGAAGAAAAAAAGCAAAAGAATTTTAGAATTGCAGCTTGTGTTAGATAGTAAAGAATTTGCCATGTCTGAGTTATAATGACAATATTCTATTGAATTTCAGTATCTTTTTTGATCTTCATTCAAAACAGAAGCCGTTTCTAAACCTGTGTGCAGTCTGAGTTTGCACTCGTGGGTGCACTTGAGCCATCAAAGGCTTCCAGGTTATTGGCCCTAGGAGTGACTGCATTAATAATGCACTGTGGCATGGAGACTTCGATTCATTTCTAACTTTTCTCGTAGTCGCAACTGGAATGAATTTAATGCCTTAGTCACATGCTCTACCCCATAAAAATGAATGTTTTCTCCTCATAGTTCAAAATAAAATTCCATAGATTTGATGTTCTCAAAAATTAACTTTAAATTGTTGATAGTTGTCATTTGGAGAGCAAAACTTAGCCCGCATTTTCTTATAACACTTTTTCTTTCTGACCATTGTGATGTACAGCCCAAGGTATTTAATAAAGTCCTTTAATTGCAGTCAAAGATCAAGAATGTGTTGGAAAATAGAGTGTTTGTGGGCTGTCCATTTCAGAGACAAGACACTCCCAGGGCAGGAGCAGTAAAGGGGCAGTAAGCTGGATGCAGATAACCCAGGCTCAGGGCTACCCGAAACTTCCACTGGATTTGCAATCTTGGGATATTTGCCTGCCTTCTCTGAGGCTCAATTTCTTTGCAGAGCAATGATGATGGAGATGAGTGATCGCACAGTCTTTTTTCTTTCTTTGTTTTTGGAAACAGCAAAACACTGTATCCTGACTACCCCTCATTAGCATGGGACAACTTCTTAACCTCTGTAGGCCTCACTGTATTCACTTTTAAATAGATTATAATGGTAGTACTTTTTTCTCAGTGGGTTATTATAAGAACTAAATGAGATTATTCACACGGAATGTTTAGAATGCTACCTGGAATGAAGCAATTGCTGAATAAAAGTTGACATTTTAGTTATAATTGCCAGGTACTATATATGGAAAAGTTGGGAGTTTAGTTTCAGAAGGAAGGCAAGGTCAAGATGCTGAAAGAACTGTTTTCCTGTTGTTAGTGGGAATGGCCCAAAAATTTGCTTTTTAGCCAGATCACACTAGCTATGTGCAGGAGGGCCTATCCAAACCCATGGTGCGAGGTACTCAACTAAGATGGGACAAGAACAAGTGAGAATTATAAATAAGAGGAATTGATGGATTTCATGCCACTTTGCAATTAGGATTGACAACATTTGGTGACTAAATATGTAGAGAGTGAAGGAAGTTGATAACTCTTTTGTACCTTGAGCAATAAAGTCATATGTTGATGTTTATGTATTAATATTAATATAATAAAGGTGGATGATGGTCCTGTTAATAAAGATGAGAAAAGCAGGAAAAGAAGGTTTGGAAGGATAAAGATGATGAAAGTAATTTTAGAAAATTATGCATACTATGTTCAGGACCAATATACGTGACGGTAGAAAAAGTGGTAAAAGTTGTTTGGGGAACAGTTAAATAGATATCTTTGGGAATTAATGAAGATGTTTGGAGAATCAGACAAAACCTGATATCCTACCAAACACAGCTACAATATAATTGCTTCTTTGAAAAATTTAAGATGCATTTGGGGAAAGCAAGTGGGGAAAAGAAAAGCAAATCTTAAATTTTGCCTTAATATAATGAGTTAAATTAAATAGCTGGCTTCTTCTTACGACTCATCTAAAGGTAGATGAACTACTTGAATTGAATGATTATTGAAATCAATGATTACTTTGGCAAATGAGGGTCTGTATAAAGGGCAAAATACTGGTTAGAATATTATAGTGAAAAGGCAAAAGGGTACTAGGTATCTGGAAGAAAGAAGAAGGGAAGGATAGAGAAATGTAAGGTGGCAAGAAAATACTTTGCCTTGTTTGCACCATTACTTAGAGTTAATCTCTAATCCTTGGGTCTAAACGCTGTTGATTTTCCCAAAGGAACTGGTTGGTATAGGTTCTTCCATCCATTCAATAAATGTCTATTGAGCAACTACTCTGTTCTGAACCCTTCCAGGAGCTCAAGATACAGGGATGAACAAGAGAGTTAAGGGAAGGTGCCTTGAAGAACCTACATACCACTTGGAAGAGAAAGATTAACAGGTTAAAAAATAAATAAATATAATAAGTTCTTATTGTGATAGGTAAAAATGAAGAAAACTAATAATGAGACATGATAGAAGGCAATCAAGAGGTTCTTACCTTGGATACTCAAGGAAAACCTCACCAAGGGAGACACAAAGTTTTTAGGCACCTTGGCAGTGGTTGTTAGAGGAGACATGGAATAGTATCTGGACAGAGATCTTAAGGGAATTTTATTTTTTCCGAATGAGACACTGGGATATAGATTAAAAAAAATAAAATCAGACATACTAGAATATACTTATATATTTTGGAAAATAATCAAGTATAGAGAAAGAAATTGAAGATGTAGAACAACAAGAGAGAGTTTCAAACATGATGTATGAGTGGGAACTGGGATGGGATCCTGGGCACCAAATAAGCAGCGGAGGAAATGGAGATTTCTCTCGTTCTAGAGGAGAGAAGCCAAGTACACCAGTGCAGATACAGAAAAGTTAACAGTTCTGTTGATAGGCAGAAAAGGATCGCCTTCCTATTTTTTCTTTTTTTCCCCCCTGTGTTTGCTGCTTTATTCCGACCCAGGTAGGAAGAGAAACATTGGAATTATTCGCCATGAGTATTGCTGATATTTCCTAACTTCTAAATACACTTAATTAAAGCTTTCCCCATGAGTAAGAAATTCATCTTAATGTAAATGCTGACACACTGAGTAGAGTTTATATTTTTATTTCAAAGTTTGAAGAAAAATGTCTTGAATAAACTATTAGTTCCATAAGGAGGAATATGCCTAACACTGAGCAATTTCACGAATCACTGGTTTCTGTTGCACATCAAGGAATTTTTTAGATTATATCTAAAGCACTGCTATTGTAGCATTCTAATCATTTGTATGCCTACAGGGAAACATTACACATTTTTTATAAACTAAATGTCCTTAACATACAAAAAGAAAACATTCGAAATTTACTTTAAGAAGAACAAAAAGGTGCAAAATTAGCAAAAATTTTCTATACTGAAGGAAAAACTATTCCTGAAAATGTCAATCTCATCTTTACTTAAATACAAAATTTTGATGTACTAAAAGGCAAACTCAAATTTCAGTGTAATTTTCCATTTGATTAATATGATAACTATTCTGAGAGGTCAGCATCTCATAGGTCATTTGAATGAATGGTGATGCTAATTAGTCTAGAAATTGTAATAATTCCACATTCTGATGACTGCTTAAACCCTATTTCTTAACTACTTACTGTACAGAACTAGAAACACTGTTTTTTTTTGTTAGTTTCTTTACTTTTTGGTTCCTTACTCTGCCTAGAACTCAGGTTAACTTGAAGTCTGTCTATGCCATTACGTTTTACTATTTGTAAACTCTCTCTATATAACATTTTGCATACTAAAGTTAAGTAACTATTACCACATAAAAATTTTATAAAACACAAGGTTGATTTAAACTTTCTAACCTCTATTCCGTAAATCGACTATCAGCCTAAGGTAGGTTTCCTCTCCTTTATTCATTCATCATTCATTCATTTGACAAATATTTGTTGAAAGCTAGTATATTAACATTAGGCATACAGAAGAGAATAAGATAGCGGGGCCTCTGGCCTAATAAACCTACTAGTGATTGGAGAAAACAGATATTTAACTAATAATTTTAAACATGAAGAGTGCTAACAAATGGGGAAACACAAAGTTTTGTGGAAGGACAAGGTTAGCCTACGTTTCACAGACAAGAAGAAACGTGGAAACAATCAGATAGGAACATGGACATTGTCCAACCAATCCTTCACCTTAATTTTCAATCATTACTTTTCAAATAGTTGGCTGGGTAAAACTCTTGTATAATTTCAGAGAATGATGGTATCCTGGATACTTGGCCTGTGTAGATTAATAACTTAAGTTCATGGAGCAAAAATTATCCTGATTTATATATAATTATAGCATATTTAGTTCAGTCTGATAATGAAACTTTATCTACAGTTGTCCAAACATCTTGGATCTAGAAATAGTCATTGGTCTCCAAACAAATCATTTCTAATTTTCATGTGGTAAATGTAATGACAACTTGAGAACTAGCTTCTACATGAATAACGTCAGAAGATGTATCAGTGTTTCTAATTTGTACTCTTCTTTTTCATTCGGCACATAAACATTCTCAATGGAGATGATGAAATCAGTGCAGACAGGCTGCTTTCATTTAAAAAGAGGAATGAAAAGCATATTTCTCAACTAGTGGATTGGCAAACAGAGTCAAATATTTTGAAAAATCTGGCTGTTGTTTGTCCGATTTAAAGATATGGAAGTGTAGAATTTAGAAGTCTTTCTTTTAAACTACTTTTAAATAAGACCTTATTGTATAAGAAGGCTTGATAGTTTCCCTTAAATCAGTAATTAAGAGATGTAAACCTTTTGTACTGTTCCATATCACAAGAAAATTCTTCATGTGACCCTTGCTAAATCATGAGAATTGTATGAAATTGTTTCACAACTTAACGAACCAATATGGATAGCTGCATCTTTCTGTATAATACATGACCTCAGAAATCATTTGTAAATTTATTCAAAGAAGAACTCAGTTTACCAAATTGCAGCTCTGTTGTTTCTTCTTCTTTATTTACTAAAAAGTAATAGTTAAGATTTAGCAGTAAATAAATAAATAAATTTGGCTGGATTTTTGGTGTATTTCAAGTACTGCAGAGCTCAATTCTTTTACCTATCCTAAGTTACTAGTTACTTTCTATCAGTATATTAAGTTTTATATATGAGATTATTTATATGTTTATTAATTAAAAATATATATGCACAGAGACATATATATGATATATATCCTATATAATCATCTGTGATTATATATGGGAGTAGTCACAAAGATTAGAGTGTGCACAAAACAAAAAATACAGATTAATTGTAT
>RJWJ010047370.1:0-10985 GCA_004363605.1 Indri indri
CACACACACACACACACACACACACACACACACACACCTTAAATCCAACCAGAAGCATTTCTCCACTCTGCAGAGAAATTCTCAGGCTCCTGTGGAGACCTGAAGCACTGAAATGCCAAGAAATCTGTGCGGCAGAATTGGAGACAGGAAAATTAGAGAATAAATATAAAAACCATAATCCTTAAAGTAACAAGAAGCAAGTACTTCCAAACGTTTCAGTAGGTTTTTACCCCTTTAAAAACGGTGTTTTTTTTTTTTTTTTTTTTTTTTTTAATACTGTCTCCTAACAAAATGGAGTAGCTGCAGCTACTGGGAGGCCAGAGAATGATTGTGCAGCTGAGTCCTTCTCCTAACAAATGCCAAAGATTTCCTCCCTCGTGGTTCGCTGCTGCTAAATGAAGCAATTATCAACGCAAGAAGCCAGTTTGCTAATCAAGAAGGCTAAGACTACTGTTTTTTTTAAAGAGCTCGAGCTTGGGAAGGAGGGAAGAAAGGGTCGTGTGTGCGGTGTCTTTTTAACCTTGCTGAAGGACGCAGCAGTATTTATTGACGTATGCAAATAACTGGGGGAGGGTGGTGCTTGGGAAAAAACAGGAACCAGAATCAGTTTCTTATTGCAGGGTGAACGCTCTGAGTTCCGGTGAAGGGAAAAGAGACGTGGCGAAATTGCTGTCTTTCTGTCTTATAAGCACATCTCTCACTAATACAGAAAAGGAACCAAGACATCAGAAAGGGTGAAGACGCTCTCACAGTATTTTTAGAGACCTTGCTCGAGCCTCCCCCCACCCCCAGCCCGACCTGTTCTTCTAAATGGGAGATTATGGATTTGCATTGCAATTGGCTAGTAGCGGTGGCACTGGATTTTCGCAAGTAAAACACCCGCCCGCCTCTGCGAGGGGCATTAACGATCATCACATTGACAATAACGCGTCTCTCTTTTTTCCCGTTTCAGCTGCGCAAACCATGCAGGATGATTTACTGATGGACAAAAGCAAAACCCAGCTCCAGCCCCAGCAGCAGCGGCAGCAGCAGCAGCCCCAACCCGAGCCCAGCGCAGCCGAAGCCCCGTCCACGCCCCTCTCCTCAGAGACCCCTAAGCCAGAGGACAGCAGCGCAGTGCCGGCCCTTAGCCCCGCCGCGGCCCCGCCGGCCCCCAACGGCCCAGACAAGATGCAGATGGAATCGCCGCTCCTGCCAGGCTTGGGTTTCCATCAGCCACCTCAGCAGCCGCCGCCGCCTCAGGAGCCCGCGGCGCCGGGCGCATCGCTGTCGCCGTCCTTCGGCAGCACCTGGTCTACGGGCACCACGAACGCGGTGGAGGACAGCTTCTTCCAGGGGATCACCCCAGTCAACGGGACCATGCTCTTCCAGAACTTCCCGCACCATGTCAACCCAGTGTTTGGAGGCACCTTCTCCCCTCAGATCGGCCTGGCGCAGACCCAGCACCACCAGCAGCCGCCAGCGCCGCAGCCGGCACAGCCCCCTCCGCCGCCGGCGCCGCAGCCGGCGCAGCCCCCGCAACAGCGCCGGTCACCCGCCAGCCCTAGCCAAGCACCCTATGCGCAGAGGAGCGCCGCCGCGGCCTACGGCCACCAGCCCATCATGACCAGCAAGCCGTCCTCCTCTTCGGCCGCTGCAGCCGCTGCTGCCGCGGCCGCCGCCTCGTCGGCCTCGTCCAGCTGGAACACGCACCAAAGCGTGAACGCCGCCTGGAGCGCACCGTCCAACCCGTGGGGTGGCCTGCAAGCGGGACGGGACCCTCGCCGGGCGGTTGGCGTGGGCGTAGGCGTGGGCGTCGGGGTGCCTTCCCCGCTCAACCCCATCTCGCCGCTCAAAAAGCCCTTCTCCAGCAATGTGATCGCGCCACCCAAGTTCCCTCGCGCGGCGCCGCTCACCTCCAAGTCCTGGATGGAGGATAACGCTTTCCGTACCGATAATGGTAACAATCTGTTGCCATTTCAGGTAATGCTCGGGTGCACCTGCACACACCTTCCTCCCCCTCCTTTTGCCCTTTCTACTTTTTAATCGCCCACCCACTTTTGTTCTGTAAAAAGGGCAGGAATGCCCAGCCCCTCTGCCCCCTTCCAAAGCCTCCAGTTCACTGAAGTGGGGGTGTTCCACTCTCAAGGGGATGAGGTTTGGGGGCGGGGTGGGAATTGTGACTGTTCGAGGAATTATATTTAGGCACCTGGTCAGGGTAGAAAAGGGGCTTTTTCGTGTAGTTTATTTTCTCCTCTTATTTTGATCTCCGTTGACAAGTAAAGTTGCAAGTGTATGGCAAGGTGCTGGCACGTCCCAGAAAGAATAGACTGAGATTCCTATCATTTTAAGTAGCTACACATTTCAGGTTATGCAACCCCGGGCTCAGGGTGCCGCCTGAAAGCCGTCCACACCCAAACTACCCTGGCTTTACTCTTAAAGAGGTTAACAACCCTCGAGTGGTGCTATTTCAGACAGTTGCATATGCTCAATTAAACTAATGTGAACACATGTGTTTATGTCTCGCTAAGGTACTAGAATCATTAATAACAATCAGCATATTGGCCCTGCCGGGAAAATAACGCGTGTCAGATTCCAATAAACACCCGGAACTCTGTAAAGGAAGGAGGTGGAAGAGTGGAAATTCTAGGGACACCCCTTTCCATGTTACCTAGAAAAAGGATTTAGAAATTGGGTGTTTTTGCAGAGAAAAGAGACAATAGGACACGACCTTCAGAGCCATATTGCAATGGAGTCTATTTGCTAGCTAGCACTGAAATATTTAAAGCTGCAGTGTCCTTCACTAGTGGGGTTATTTAAGAAGACAATACAGATCAATTACACCACTTGAAACTGGGCAAAGTGAAAGTCTTGCAAGTTTAATGAAAAATGAGTCTTGTGTCTTGGTGTTAAATGCCAATGAAAAATCCAGGAAGTGCCCTAGACAAAAAGGTTGAATGGAGAGTGTCCTTATTTCTGTTCTTGCTTTCTCATCCAGCCCACACCATAGATAGCAGTTGGCAGTGTCCTAGACATCTTGGGCAGCAAAGGGGTAGTGAGGGTGTGCAGGTCACTGGGGGAGGTGGGGGGCAGACTTTTGCTCTCAGGCAAACACTTATCCTTCACTTCAGATTGATTTGGCTGTAAGCTTCTAGGCTCAGTTAAAAAAGAAAGAAACAGGAAGGGGCGGGGGAGAGGGGAGGGTTTTGAACAAGACACAATTTGGGTGGTCAAGAAAATGAAGTAGAAATCCTTTGAGCAGTGCTTAAAAATGGCAGAACTGACAATTTGACCGAGGTAGTTTAAAGTGTCTGGTGCAATTGGAGCCTTCATTTTGTGGCTCTTTACATTCCAGATGTTTGGGGTGACTCCCATTCCTGAAGGAGGAGATGGGGTTATTGAGAAAGAACAGGACTCTGTAGGCTAGAACAAGGATTTTTAACCTTGAAAGTTCAAGGGCGTCCATGAAACCTCTAAATTGTGTATATGAGAATTTTTAATGAGAGGCTCTTACTGAATTTTCACAGGGGTTCTTAAAGAATGGAAGATTTTAATATTAAGGTATATTTCTTAACATTTTAAAGTTTGCTTATTTTAATAAAATGAAGCCATACTACAAAGTGGGATTAGTTTGGTTAGATAGAGAAAAGGAGGAATTTGATTTCTGGAACTTATCTATGTGATTACTTTTGGAGGAGGTAGGGTAGGGAGGCTGCATTTGGTAGGAGAGGCCCTCTTTTTATTCTGACATTCTCTGCCCAAATCCAGTCTTAGAGGATCTTATAGGGAGAATTGGAAATTGATAGGGGAGACAGATCTAGTTATCTTTTTCTAGGAGCTAAATCTGAATATAACCAGGTTTTGATTAATTATCTCCTGAAATGGGATGGGGGAGAGATTAAATCCACAAAATTTTCCCTAACCTCATATTGACTAGAAGCATGGAGAGTGCCAATTGTTTCTCAACAAACCATTCACCTGTGATGCTAACAAGAGCCAAGTGGACTGAATTTAGTTTTGTCTCTTGTCTTTTCATCCCTGCTGATGCTGTTGAGTAGGCAAAAATTTGCCAAAAGATGTGTAAGAGGAGAGATTTGATTGAAAATTGAGGGCTATTTATCTGGCCTTAGGAAGAATTACATGTACTTTATGTCTCATTTCTTTTTCTTAAAAATGGAACTTTAGGGTTTTGAAGCAATGTTAAAACCAGAGGAGTAACTTGGTTGTGCTTTGGCATGTAAAATTATCAGATTTGGTTTATGTTGATAACTGTATCAGGTATGTTTAAAAAAACAAAAACAGAATACCTTAAGTCTTGTGTGCAGAATTTTGTGGTTGTGCATTTATTTAAATCATTTTTCTAAAAAAGGGAGAAAATAAGTAGCTCCAATGACTTTTTTAACAATTCATTTAGTTTGACAAATATTTTATTCTTTAAATTGAAGACTTTATTTCATAGACTACCAACTTTATTTTTTATTTGACAGACTCTTTGAGATAAAAGGGCTGTCAACAGTGATTTATTCTAATATATCTTAATATTCAGAAAAAAAAAAAAATCCATGCTCCCTACAGTGCTTCTCTTCTGCCAGTTCCTAACAACCCAATAGATTTTTTGGAGCTTTACTCACATGGTTTATATTGTAAAAGCAATAACTATATTTGAATGTGGTTTTACAAACTATACATACTTTCTTATTCTAATAAAGTTGATTGGTTTCTCTGGTTGGGGTGACTGCTTTCTTAGGGATTACTTGTATCTAAAAGCTACTTCATTTCTATGAGGAAACTGAGGATCCTGAGAGGTAGAGCGACTTAACTCAGGTCCTACAGCTCTGGCTGATTTTGTTGTTAGGTGTCCTTAACTTCCCTGTATCTAGTGCTGTCAAGAAGAATTCAGTCAGGTTTTCTTTGTACTCCATTGAAAGGGGCTTAGTGGTGGAACTATCTAGTGCGGTTTTCTATCAGGCCGAAGCATCTTGGTGATGTACTGCTCACCAGCAGAGCTCAAGAATGGTGAGGCACTCCACTGGGGGAATTATACATATGACTCATTCTGTATTTCTATAAGACAGGGAGGCCTAGGTACATAAAAGGACTAGAGCTATTTTCTCCGTGTTGTGAATTTGGATTTTTTTTTTGGAGACAGAGTCTTGCTCTGGTGCCCCTGGTTGAGTGCAGTAGTGTCATCATAGCTCACTGCAACCTCAAAACTCCTGAGCTCATGCAATTCTCCTGCCTCATCCTTCCAAGTAGCTGGGACTACTGGCGAGCACCACTACACCTGGCTAATTTTTTCTTTTTTTAGTAGAGATGGGGTCTCACTCTTGCTCAGGCTGGTCTGGAACTCCTGAGCTCAAGTGATCCTCCCACCGCGGCTTCCCAGAGTGCTAGGATTACACGTATGAGCCACTGCACCAGGCCTCCAGAGAAGTTTAGAAGGGACTTTTGAGAGTCACCTATTCCAGCGCATTCTTCTCATTTTACAGAGGATGAAATCAAAGTCCCAATATGTGAAGTGACTTGCCCAGGTTCAGGTGGATAGTTTTTGTCAGAAGCAGACTTTTGTGGCAGACTGCTTGGATTCAAATCTCAACTCTGCCAGTTAGTGGCTTCATAATCTTGAGCAAATTATGTAAACATGCCGACCCTCAATTTCTTCATCTATACAATGGGAATGGTAATAGTTTTTTGCTACATTCGAGATCAAATAAGAAATTACATTATAGAGTGCTTAGCACAATGCCTGGCCCATAGTAAAGTATCCTGTAATACTTGGGTTTTGTTGTTGTTTTGTTGTTATTGTGATGGTGACTAGAGGCTCTGCATGATTTTACCAAAGTATAGATTACTGATTTTTCATACAGTGCAATCTGAATAATCCTAGACTTCTGTGTAATGTCATTTATTTTTTTTTCTGTACCCTCAGGATTATGCAGAGTCTATCATAGGATGGATTAGCAGCATGTAATACAGTGCATTCTAAGTATCTCGGAACTTCAATGTAACGCCATTTATTCTTTTCAGAGCCTCTTGTCATTATAATAAAATGGTAATCCAGCATTTACCTATGGGCTAGGTCCTGTGCTAAGCACTTTCCATGTAGTTTTTCAATGGAACTACTTTGAGGTAGGAGGACTGTTATTTTTGTTATACTGACAAAGAAATTGAGGGTCAGTACATTTACACTGTTTGCTCAAGATCACAGCTAGTAATTGGCAAAGTTGGGATTTGCACCTAGACAATCTACCTCTGGAGCCCATGGCTCCTACCCCCTTGGCTATACTACCTCTAGGACGTTGATTAGCAGTCCACTGTACATGCAGGAGACTAGACTGAATCTGTACTTAACCTTATGAGATACCTGGAAATTGTGTTTTTACAAAATTCTTATTTATAAAAATGGAGGAAGAAAAATACAGTGACCATACATATACCACCACTTAGAGTCAACAGTTGTCAATGTTTTTCCTTATTTATTTACTTTATGTGTTTTTGAATATTATATTTTTAGAAAAAATTCAGATTATTTCATGCTTTCTGTTCGCATCTCTGCCTTTAACCCTCTTCCTTCTACCCCCAAGTTAAAAATGATTATAGGAAATTTTATATTTTCTGATATGTCTAGTTAAACATAATCTAGTGTTAATCTTGCTGCTGGGTTATCAATAATAGAAGAAGAAATTCCTTACATGAATTCATGGGAATATAAATGATATTAAAAAGCAAATATGCCTACTCAATACATTTTTAGGAAACATCAATATTTTTCAACTAGTTTGTATTCCTTTTTTTCAGGAGAAATATAAATTGTCTAGTTTATGCTTGCCTTTGCATTAAAAAAAATTTTTTTTTAAGAGGTGGGGTCTCACTGTTGCCCAGGTTGGAGTGCAGGCCATGATCATAGCTCACTGCAGCCTTGAACACCTGGCCTTAAGTGATCCTCCCACCTCAGTCTCCCAAGTAGCTGGGACTACAGGCATGTACCACTGTACCCAGCTTATGCTTGTTTTTGAATAAAGATAGTATGACCTAGATTTAAAACTGAAGACTCTTCTGTAGCTGGTTTTTCAACTGCAGCTCTAATGCAAAACCGCTTAGGGTCCACCCAACCCCACAAACTGTTCAGATCCTATTGTGACGTTGATGTGTTAATAAATGCCAGCAAAGCCACATTATCTATATTCTATTTAAAACAGGGGTTGTTTAGGAAACATTAAGGCTTTTTAAAAATGCTACTAGAAACATTAATAATGTAAACTGTATACTTCAAAATTGCATGTGGGGTTGGGGGGAAGTTGTTAGTGTTATATAAACTCTTCACGACCTTGCCATGAGTTAATACAAAAGTACACTTTCAAAAATGTAATGTTTTTAGTTATCCTCTGACGGAGACATAGTTTTCTAGTTGTGTAACTTTCTCCATTGGTTAGCCTATTTTGCTGTCTTTCAAGGGCTGCATTAGGTATCATGCTTATCCAGTTGGAACTGGTTGTCGTTGCTCAGGTGATTTTTGTAGTGTTTTGATCTACAATATCAAAAGATTATACCTCGTTTACTACAGTACGAAAAGTTTGATTAAACCGTGTGGATTTTACTGAGGAAAGAGAATTAGATGGAGGGGAGCATACAACCCATGAATCTTGAAATGAGGAAGACACTGGTCATTGGGGTCAGGTGATTGTGATTCTTTTTCCCAGTCTGCAAAAATAGAGTGGGTGGAGGGGGAAGCCTGCGGGTAGGCATGGGAGCACGGGCCTAGCTTCTGGGTTTTCTTTATGAGAGAATGTGTACAAAGTGTCCTGAAAATTACATGCTGTTATAGGAGTACTGTTACAGTTCTTGGATGCCTGCCTAACTACTAATTGTAGTCAGAATTAGAGTTTAATAGAGGAAATATTGTTGATATTCAGCAATATAGAGTTAAACACCAGCTGATGGCATCTAATGGAGAGGGGCTAGAAAGATGGGTCCAGCAGGATGGAAGAGTATCAAAAGGCACTTTGTATACTATAGTGACTGTATATTCTAGAAAGCTAGTCATGCTGCTCTGAGGACTAAGGAGTATGGAGTTATGTCACACAAATGGTGGTGATTTCTGGCTGTTTCTGCTCTGGCTGACTCACTAATCTAAGTGTAAGACTTTTCCTTGCTCTGTGAACATTTTAATTGATGATGGGAGAAATGCTTAAATTCTTAATTTCTAGAGCTGTAAGTGTTGATTTTGGTGGTTCTGGAGATATCAAGGATCTGACTGAAGCTCCTTACTCCCACTTCCCTGGAGGTCATGCCTGATTCTGTAGGGCCAGTGTGCTTGTCAGAGATAGAATTCAGGATAGAGCCCCAAGTTTGAATCTTGAGAGTTGAGGTAATATAACCATAGCTTCAAGGGGGCTTTCCTGGGGAGGTTGCTATGCTTCCAAAAGAAGCCAGCCTCAAAAGGAATTTTCCACAGCTGGTCCTTATACATTGTGGGTAGCTTGTTCGGAAGGAATTCACATGTCCCATCTCACCTGTTATACTTCAGTTCTGCTTTAGTGTTCTTCACAGGTGCTGTACATATAAACTTCTTAATGGGAAACGCTTCTACTATTTGCATTTTGACTTAACTTGAAATAGAAAAATAATAGTGAATTAAAATATGGTAGTAACTTAGCATTGTAGAATAAAGCCTACTTTTCTCTCAGAAGCACTATTATTTAATTCTCAGAAATAATAAATATTGTGATATTATCCCTTGTTGTCAAACCTCAGTGGAGAGAAACAGAACGGGGCACCAAACAGCCTTTATGTCATATGAAGTGATCATAGAACTAATATGCACAAAGGGAAGGAAACATTGAGTGCTGATTATACATGCACAAGACTATTATCTGGCCAAATAGCTTTATTCCTCAAGCATTCAAACTCATTTCAAGGTCAAGATCAAACACAAGTAATTCCCTATCATCAGTAACTCAGTGCAACTAATTAAATGGTCAATGCTACCAAGTAAACCAGTGCCTAGAAGTGCCTGACACTTAGTAGGTGTTCCTTAAATGAATGAATGAAAATTTAAACCCGAGTTGTTATAGTTTTGTCCTTTATCTCTACAAGATAGTATATTTAACATTTTTGAGACAGATTCTCCATTCTAGTATTTCTCTACAAGGTATCTATGGAATATGGAAACATTCCATAGATATATAATGTATATATGTATATATATATATAATGTCATAAAGAACATCATATAATATAATGTATATAATGTCATAAAGGAAATTTTCAATTTGTAAAAATATAAAATATTATGTTTTCCCAGACTTTGTGGACACTTCATAGTTTTGGGCTATGACTCTGTAGGCTTGGTATGACAAGAAGTAAGCAAAGTTGTTGCTTTGACATAAAAGGTTTCTGACAGCTAGTAGATGGGAGCACTAGCTTATATCCTATGAATTAAATTTTTCTTTATCTCTTCATTGTGGATCAACTTATTCTTTTGGACTTTACCCTGTCATGATGATCTGGTTTGTTCCTGACTTCCCAAGTCAAGTTATTAACAATAGAATAGACCAGAATGAGATTCAGGATAACCATGACAATAACACTTAGCAATATTAAGGAGAGAATTCTCTGGTTCCAAAGTCTGACAAAGAGCAGATTATAGTAGGCACATTCAGCCAGTCATTTATACCAGGCATGTGAGATTGGAAAACAGAGATGTAAAGGGCAAAAGATTTTCTATCCTTAAGATGTAGTAGGGTTTGAGGACCGATTAGGGATGGGAATATTTCAGAGGAAACATCTCGGTGATCTGACAATCTAACCCCCTACTCAAACTCCAGGAGTCCTAGTTCTTAAGTTTCAGATAAGCAGCAATTAAAGGAGGCAAGAGGTAAATGTACCCAGAAGGACCTCTCTTATGCAATCTGGAGTGGAAAATTTCCTTTCCTCTTTTGAACCAGAGAAGTAGAACCTAGATATGCAGAGGATTAAAAATAGTGTAGACCACTAAAGTTTATGAGTTTATAGGGAAAGGCTGAGAGATAATTTTTGGATCCTTTATTATAAATCTGTTTTTGTATTTGCATTTGATTTTATGGATAGACTATTCAACTCTTTGCCACATCATTGTTTAAAGCAGTTGTGACCAATAGTAGAATCCTGACGTCAGATAAATAGTTAAGAAGGATAACATAGGTAGTATTTTTTTTTTTTTGCGACAGAGTCTTACTCTGTTGCCCAGGCTAGAGTGCCGTGATGTCAGCCTAGCTCACAGCAACCTCAATCTCCTGGGCTCAAGGAATCCTTCTGCCTCAGCCTCCCGAGTAGCCGGGACTATAGGCATGCGCCACCATGCCTGGCTAATTTTTTTTATATATATATATTTTTAGTTGTCCACCTAATTTCTTTCTATTTTTTTAGTAGAGACGGGGTCTCGCTCTTGCTCAGGCTGGTCTTGAACTCCTGAGTTCGAACAATCCGCCCGCCTCGGCCTCCCAGAGTGTTAGGATTATAGGCATGAGCCACCACGCCCGGCTGATAGGCAGTGTTTTTGTTAACCACATAACTATCACAGAATTCCCTGATCAAAAGGATGGGATTTATATTGTTAAGTTTCTTTTGGCATCTTTATTCAAAATCATAATCCATGTACTCCAGCTTTTGGGTGTTGTATTATTTTGATGTCCTTCTCCAAATAGGTACAACTTAACACAAATACAGGGGACCAAAATGCCAAGCACTGGCATCACCTTTTTCACATAAATTATCTTACTAATCCTTACACATCCTAATGAATTAGGAATTATTATCCTAATAGAGACTCTGAGAATATTACCTAACTATTAAGGTAATAGAGCAGAAATGGAAACTCAGGTCTTTTGATTCCATGCCCAGTTCTTCCATTCTGCTACACCTGCTACACCTGCTTGCCTCTGTTCTTGTCACTAACCATCTTTCAATATGCCTTTGATGTTGTACTCTTTCCCCAGATCTTCCCTGATTCCCTTTATCCCTCATTG
>RJWJ010047371.1:0-10994 GCA_004363605.1 Indri indri
TTTTTTTTCAGTAGAGACAGGGTCTCGATCTTGCTCAGGCTGGTCTCGAACTCCTGAGCTCAGACAATCTGCCCACCTCGGCCTCCCAGAGTGCTAGGATTACAGGCATGAGCCACCGCACCCGGCCCTTGGCCAATGTCTAAAAGAGTCTTCCCAACATTTTCTTCTAGAATTGTTAAGGTTTCATGCCTTAGGTTTAAGTCTGTTATCCCTTGTGAGTTAATTTTTGTGAGAGGTGAGAGGTTTCAATCTTCTGCATGTGGTTATCCAGTTTTCCCAGCACCATTTATTGAATAGAGATTCTTTTCCCCAGTGTATATTTTTGTCTGCTTTGTCAAAGATTAGATGACAATTTGCAGCTGGTTTCATACCTGGGTTCTCAGTCCTATTCCAAAGGTCTATATCTCTGTTCTTGTGCCAGTACCATGCTGTTTTGGTTACTATGGACTTGTAGTAAAGCTTGAAGTCTGGCAGACTGATACCTCCCAGTTTGTTCTTTTTGCTTAAGATTGCTTTGGCTATACGAGGTTTTCTCTGGTTCCATACTAAGTGTAGAATTATTTTTCTAGATCTGTAAAGAATGATGATGGTACTTTGATAGGGATTGCATTAATTCTGTAGATCACTTTAGGTAGTATGGACATTTTAACAATATTGATTCTGCCAATCCATGAACATGGTAGATTTTTCTGTCTGTTTACGTCTTCCTCAATTTTTTTTCACAGTGTTTTGTAGTTGTCCTTATGTATGTCTCTCACCTCTTTCATTAATTATATTTCTAGACATGTAATTTTCTTTGAAGCTATTGTGAAAGATGCTTCATTTTTTATTTGATTTTCGACTTGACTGTTATTGGCATATATGAATGCCACTGATTTGTGTGCATTGATTTTTATATCCTGAGACTTTACTAAATTCATTTATCAATTCCTGGAGTCTCTTGGTTGAATCCTTGGGGTTTTCTAGATATAATATCATGTCATCGGCAAAGAGTCAGAGTTTGATCTCTTCTGCCCCTATCTGGATGCCCTTTATTCCCCTCTCTTGTCTGATTGCTCTGCAAGGACTTCCCACACTATGTTGAATAGAAGTGGAGACAGTGGGCAGTCTTGTCTGGTTCCAGTTCTAAGTGGGAATGTTTTCAATTTTTCCCCATTCAGTATGATATTGGCTGTGGGTTTATCATATATGGCCTTGATAATTTTAAGGTATGTCCCACCTATGCCTATTTTGTTAAGAGTTTTTATCATAAAGGCGTGCTGGATTTTGTCAAATGCTTTTTCTGCATCTATTGAGAGAATCACATGGTCTTTGTTCTTGCTTTTATTTATGTGGTGAATTGCATTTATAGATTTGCGTATGTTGAACTAGCCTTGTATCTCTGGGATAAAGCCCACCTGGTCATGATGAATAATTTTTTTGATGAGCTATAGGATTCAATTTGCTGAAGTTTCGTTGAGGATTTTTCCATCTATATTCATGAGGGATATTGGTCTGTAGTTTTCTGTTTTTGTTGTGTCCTTTCTTGGTTTTGGTATCAAGGTGATATTGGCTTTGTAGAATGAGTTGGGGAGGATACCATCTTTCTCAATGTTGTGGAATAATTTCTGCAGTATAGGTATGAGTTCTTCTTTGTAGGTCTGGTAAAATTTAGGTGTGAACCCATCTGGTCTGGGACTTTTCCTTGTTGTAAGGTTTTTAATTGCTTTTATTTTATTTCCTCCTGGTTGAATATAATTAAGACATCTGCACGCAAATGTTTATGGCAGCACAATTCACTATTGCAAGGATGTGGAAACAAACCAAGTGCCCCTCAATCCATGAGTGGATTAATAAAATGTGGTATATGTATACTACGGAATACTACTCAATTACAAAAAACAATGGTGATCTAACACCTCTTATATTATCCTGGATAGAGCTTGAGCTCATCCTTTGAAGTGAGGTATCACGAGAATGGAAAAATAAGCACCACCTGTACTCGCCATCAAATTGGTACTAACTGATCAACACTAAGGTGGTCACATGCTAGTAATATTCACTGGGAGTCAGTCAGGTGGGGGTATTGGCGGTGGGTAAACTCAAAACTAATGGATGTGATGCACACTATATGGGGGAAGGGCCCATCTCTAGCCCTGGCTTGGGTGAGGCAACGTTATTACTTGTAACCAAAATGTTTATATCCCCATAATATCCTGAAATAAAAAAAAAAGAAGGAAGGAAGGAAGGAAAGAAGGAAGGAAGGAGGAAAGAGAAAGAAAAAGAAAGAAAGGAGGTGTCATACTTACACCAGAAATTTTCTTTACCCAAATATTCAGGGTTTTTTTTCTATGTACAAGTATTATTATACAATTAAAATCAAATGGCAAAAACAATACTATATCCTGTGTTTTTTAATTATTTCTATGGTAAACTCTTGTTGTGCTATTACAGAGTCCTTTTGCGTGTTGAAGTGGCCACAAATCATAGTTACTTTACTTTTCTTTCCCTATTGTACGATAATGAATTAATTTCCAGTGCATTCTTTGTACTTCAAATACTATGACAATTACCTTTATCATAAAGTTTTTTTGTATTTAGGATTACTTTTGTAAGACCGATTTCTAGGAGTCTAATTCCTGGGACAGATACTAATACTCTTAAAGCTTTTTAAAAGTATTGCCAAGGCCGGGCGCGGTGGCTCACGCCTGTAATCCTAGCACTCTGGGAGGCCAAGGCAGGTGGATCGCTCAAGGTCGGGAGTTTGAGACCAGCCTGAGCAAGAGTGAGACCCCGTCTCTACTGAAAAATAGAAAGAAATGATCTGGACAACTAAAAAAAAATATATATATACATAAGATTAGCTGGGCATGGTGGCACAGGCCTGTAGTCCCAGCTACTCGGGAGGCTGAGGCAGGAGGATCGCTTGAGCCCAGGAGTTTGAGGTGGCTGTGAGCTAGGCTGACGCCACGGCACTCTAGCCCGGGAAACAGAGCAAGACTCTGTCTCAAAAAAAAAAAAGTATTGCCAAATTGTTTTACAAGAGGTTTAAATCAGTTTACAAGTCCAATGTCAATGCATAAAAGTGCATGCTTCACCACACCTTGCCAATTACATATTACTTAAAAAAAATCTTTTCTTAGAGGATAAGCTGGGGGCGGGGAGAAAGTCCAAATCATTGTTTCTAAGTGCCAACTATTATTTTGTACTTGGGTTAAATATTTCTATTTTGCAAATTGTCTAGTTATGTTTTTAGCTGAGTGCCACATGCCGTGTGTCTAGATATTGCTATCTTAGCATTTTAAAATTTATTTTAAAAATCATTATTTGCTTCATAATTTTATATTTCCACAAAAAGAATAAATTTTTATTAGTTGCTTACTATGCACTAGGCCTTTTAAATATGTTATTTCATTTAATTCTTATAAAAGCCCTGTAAGAGACTGCTTTATCTCCACTTTACAGATGTGGGAACAGAGACCTAGTAGAGTAAAATGTTAATTCTTTACATTAGTATGCTCGTTGTTAATAAAGATATTAACCTTTTGTCTTTGATTTCTGCTTGGCCATTTTCCCTAGTGTAGTTTGCCTTTTGTTTATTTCTACCAACAGAAGTTTTATGTCTTTATCTGTCAAATCTGGCAGTTTTTTTCTTTTGTGGTTTTTTTCTATTCTAAATTTAGAAAGTCCTTCTCTCTTTAGAAGTTTGATACATATTTAATTCTGTCTTCTAATTTGTCTGTGTTTTGTTTATTTACTTTTAAGTACATGCACAGAATTACCTTGGTAGGTGGTATGTGGTAAAATCTACATGGATTTATTCTCACATAAATAGCTAATTACCCACATACGATCCCATTTTTCACTATTAATTGTAATATTTTTTCTTTACTACATGTTATACTCTACTGTGTAACAGAGTTTGTTTCTCAGTTACCTGTTCTGTTCCTTTGTTCTAATTATCTAGTTTTGTGCCAGTACTACATTGCTGTAATTATACCAGGAAATCCTGATACTCCCTTAATATTTTTTCATCATATTTAGACACTTTTCATCTTTAGGTTTTGAATCAGTATGTAAATTTTGTGGATTGAAACTAAGTGACATGAATACGTCTTTTATAACTAAATTATGTTCTATAAATAAACACATTTCAAAGATCTATTGTATGGTGCCTGAGTATTATCTCTTAGATGAGTGTTTAAAACAGATTACCTTAGGTCTTCTATAATCTCTATAATATCTAAAAGATATTCATTTACAATCTGATTGTAGATATTCAACTAGAAAGACAATGTTTCTATTATTTCACTGAGTGTATAATAGCTTATAATAGCTTATCATTAACTTTTCTTTTAAAAATCATAAATGTTGCCTACCTTGAAAAATGATTTAGAATTTTTCCTTCTTACTATACACCATGTTTAGGATGTTGCTAATGTTCATGGAATACTGTATTTTGTACATTGTCTTCCATCAGATCATTAGTGAAAATTATTAGCTTAAACAATGTCAGAATGTTAAAACAATTTTATTGTACATGTATTCATGCCTTCCCATTCTATGCCTTTCTTCATTCCCCAAATTATCCCCAATTTCCCATGTTCTTCCTTTGTTTCTTTTGTAGGAAATGACTGCATAAATCCTGTAATCCTCTGGATGAAGAAGATTTATTTTAAAAGGATTTTCCTTTTTTTTAAGTCTAGGCCAGGTGTGGCAGCTCACACCTGCAGTCCTAGCACTGTGGGAGGTTGAGGCAAGAGGATCAATCACTTGAGGCCAGGAGTTTAAGACCAGCCTGAGCTACATTGAGAGACCCCACCTCTACAAAAAATAAGAACTAGCTGGGTATGGTGGCATGCTTCTGTAGTCCCAGCTGCTCAGGAGGTGGAGGCAGGAGGATAGCTTGATCCTAGGAGTTTGAGGTTGCAGTGAGCTATGATGACATCGCAGCCCTCTAGCCCAGGCAACAGAGCCAGACCCAGTATAAAAAAAAAAAAAAATTCTAAATTAATTTGGGCAGCTTCATTAGAACAGATCAGGCAAAATGTACACAAAGTTTAATTGCAAGATTGAGATTCTTGGAGCGCAATTTTCTTACTGCCATATGTTAAGAATCCCTTTATACCTTTCTTGTGAATACTGCTGTGGACCTAGTATTATGGCTAAAGGACTCTAGGAAGGATACCTTGCACAAATATCCAGATCCACCAGGGATTAACCCTGCAGGATTTTTGTTTTTTATCTGTCTTTCCACCCCAAATTGTAAAACTTTATCACGGAGCCACTAAAGTAGGACACCAGAGCTCTTTCATGATCATGGAATCAGCACAAGATATTTCCTTAGTGTACATTTAAGAAAATGTCAAGAAATACATGGAATTGTGCAATCAAGACACATACACTAAGGTTTCATGGCATCGCTCCAAGGCTCAGAGCAATTACTAAAGACTTTTCCCCAATACGCTCCACCCATAGACACCATGACAATGTTTTTCTGGATTTAATTGCCAATCTTCCCACGTCCCAAGGCTATCTTGAGTGCTGTGTCATCCAGGATCTAGCTCTGAAATCTTCTCATCGAATCATTCAAAAATACTCCAGCTCATTTATCATAGCAGGCCTAATTTTACTTTTGAGGATAACAGCTGTGGGTTCAGGTTGGCTTGAAGTCTTCATGATCTTGAATTGTTTTCCTTAGCACACTGATGGAGACCATTTTAAGTTCTATTCCATGAACAAAACAATGCTCCTCAAAGATTCCTCCTCTCAAACTCTAATATAGCTGCATTTATCTTTAACTTATGTGATTTATTTAAGGAAAAAAACATCAAAAGTGGAAATATAAGCTGTCAAAGAAAGATAGTTCTGCCCTGTCTGAAAAAAAATCTCAATTCTGCTTCTTTAGTTCTGAACCTGAGGCAGCATAGAGAAGTAAAGGATGTGGGTTCCAGAGTTGAAATTTCGGTCCTGCCACTCAACTTTTAACCTCATGAATCTTAGTTTCCTCTTCTTTAAAATGAAAATAATCATAGCCCTACTTGTATCAAGAGTCAATGAGAAAATTAATGAAAACAGCTGACTTAGAGTTCCATAAAAAGTAGTCATTAGTGTTATTTTCTTTCCATGAGTGCATCTGAAGCTCCTTTGAGATCAAGGACTAACTTATTTCTCTTTATATCTAGCATGCTTAATGCAATTGCTCAATAAATATTTGTTAAATTTTGTTGTTATAAAATTCTTATATCTGCAATGAGGAAACCATCTGCAACATGCTATGAAAAATTTTAAAATAACATAAAACATGTGGCATCAGATTCCCACAGCAGAGCATGTGGTGACAATGATCAGGGAACTTCTTCTAATACTCATCACAAATCTTGGTCATACCAGAGCCTCCACGAAATTTCCAAATTATGTAACATCTTTCTCTTAAGGAAAGGTGATTTTCTAGGTTCATAGCTAAACATGATTAGTTTATATCTTTGTAATACTTTTAGATACAGAAAGTCATAAATCAAAAATAATTCCTTCACAAAACTCCTTGTCCTGACTCTTCCATTTGCAACATATGCACAAAACTAAACCTCAAATCTGTATATATCAAAGAATTCAGACCTGCTCTAAGTATTTTTAAAAATATATTAATATGTTATTTTCTTTACAGTCTTGAAAGACGGGAATCTTTCTGAGAATGTCAAATTAAGGTAGTGATGTTGTTTGCTAGCTAAGACCTCGCAATACCGTTCTAAAATGTGGAATGAGGATTGAAAAATAGGAGTGCCAGTAGGATACAATGAGAGAAAAAGCAAGAGAATGAACAGTGATATTAATTCAGTCATTCCTTCATTCAGTAAATATTTACTGAGTGCCTACTATGTTTCAGGTGCTGGGAAACAAGTGAACAAAACAGGTATAGTCTGCCCTTATAGAACTCATAACTCAGTAGGAAAGACACATTTTATAATGAGCAAACATTGTAATTGTGATGTATAATCGGAGGGAGAAGTACAAGATACATCGTGAACTGCTATT
Source organism: Indri indri (assembly GCA_004363605.1). Taxonomy (NCBI): domain Eukaryota; kingdom Metazoa; phylum Chordata; class Mammalia; order Primates; family Indriidae; genus Indri; species Indri indri. The sequence goes on from RJWJ010047371.1 coordinate 7,015, forward strand.
AAGGGGACCAAACCTAATCAGGAAGCACAAGGAACATTTCCTTGAGGAGGTGACTTTTAAGCTAAGCCTGAAGAATGAATCCGTGTTGTCCAGGTGATGCAGTATATGTTCGGTTGTCTCTGTGTGTGGTGGGGGGCGGGCATGTGTTGGGCAATTGGGAAGAGTGAGAGAGAGGAGAGAAAGATCATGTCAGGCTGTCAAGAGAGCAAGCAGCAGGATGCCAGCACACAGCAAAACTCCAAGGAGCTGACAGATTAGGGTGGCTGAACATGAAGGAGTAAGGGGAAAGTGGCCTGAGGCTAGAGAGGCAAGCAGAAGCCAGGTCTTGGAGGGCCTTTGAAGTTGAACCTGAGAGCAATGGGAAACCATTGCAGGTCTTACCCAGGGGCATGATATGGTCTTAGGTACATTTTGCAAATTACTTTGGCTGCTGTGTAGAGAGTGAGAAGACTGGAATGGATGTGGAGAAATTAGTTATGAAACTCTTAAAGTAGCCCAAATTAAGAGAAGATGGATGGTGGTTATTGTGGTTTGGACAAGGTTCTCGTCATTCTTGGGAAGATGGGTTCAAATTGGACACAGAGAATAAGACAGACAGGGATGCCAAGCATAACCTCTCTCCTTCCCCCAGGTTTCTGACACAAAGTAAATGGTGTGCTACGTATTTAGATGTGTGTGCTGAAAGAGAAGCCAACCCGGGACAGAATCGAGAGTTCTGTCTGGGCCAGTACTCAATGTGAGATTCACTGAGCCACCAAGGTGGCAATTTCCACAGCATAATCTTTACAATTTATTGTCTTAAACAGTAACAAAGATAATGGAGAATGAGGAAAACTTGACTGTAGAATAGTTAAGAAGGTTTGTCTTCTCCAAATGATGAAATAGTAATAAGGATAGTATACCTGGCCTGAGTGAGCGCTATTTGATGGTAATGCATATTAAGCAAGTAAAATAAGAGAAACGAAGCTAGAAATGGTAACAAAATATCAATGACAAACTAAAGTTAGTTCCTAGATGATAACACTGCATTTTGACTTGCCAATTAGAAAGAACAAGGTCATGGCATATTATGCAAACAATAGAAACAATACCGTAAAATGTTTGGCAGTATTACAAAATACTTCACTGGGAAGGATTAACTAACGCAAGGGAAACCAACTAAAAGATAAGAATCAGAATTCATCAGTGTCTCAAGAAAAGGTCATGCAATGAAAGTTTTGCAAATTTTTTACATTAATGTTGTTAGCCTCATCCCCTCATTTTCTATGTCCTAATAAAATTATAGACAATTTTTTATTAATTACAACAAAAGTGCAATTTATAATGAATGATATTTCTTTCATCCTTTTCCCAAGTATTCACCTTAAAATAAATCTTGGGTGTCAGCTGGCTGGCTTTAGAATCTTAAATATTTCTGTAAACACTGCTAAGGCAAATAGATAGAACACACTCTAGCACCTATATAGCCCTTCTCCTGGATCCTGAAGCTGGTCTGGCTGGTCAAAGGCAAAAATAAAATCAAGATCAGAGAAACTTGATGGGAAGTGGAGGTAGAACAGCTGGGGAACGTAATTGCACCCGTCCCAGCAACACGGATCCCATGCTAGCCAATCTGAAATCCTCACCATTAGAATCCCCCTCTCAATGTGATAGAGAAAATCACAAGCTCAATAGCAGAAAACTTATGCTGTGACTTTGGTCCTTTTGCTAGCTAATTGTGTGGCTTTGATCAAGTTCTTTAACATTTCAGAAACTCAGTGTAATGAAGGAATGTTATAAGATGACCTCTACATTTTCTTACAAGTTCAAACATCAGTGAATCTAAAGAGAAACACTAGAGCATGAGAATTACCCTACAGCACAAACCATTTTAAAGAAATAACTTTGGATGCATTAATATTCAAGGATTTCTGAGATCTTAACGGCACCACTCAACACTTTGCTCAGCTCTGCCCTGTCTTGGCTTCTCGATACCACCTTCTTGACGAGATCTGCCCTAACCATTCTGTTTAAAATTGTAATCTTTCCCCACCTGGCACTCCCAGTCTCTCCGTCCCTCATTCTGTTTTTCTTCATAACACTTTACACATTGTGACCTACTAAATCACTTATTTATTATGCTTTTGCCTACCTGCCTATCCCTACCACCCAAAATAGTTCCACTTGTACAGAGATTTTCAGCTTGTTTTGCTCATGGATATATACCACACATCTAGAATAGCACATGACATATAATGGGTGCTCAATTAATATGGTTGAATGAATGAATGAATTTCTGCTACAAATTTAAAATAAAATATCCCCTAACTTAAGTTGTAACTGTAAAATCAGCTCTAACTAACTGTGCATTCATCTATTAGCACATTTCTTACATGTGGAAGTATATTTTAAGTAGAACCTTTTCAAAAAATAAGTGAGTGAACATTAGCTCATTGACCTGATTTGACCTTGTTCCCTGGAGAGAGTTCACTTTAGAGTAGGCAAGTTCAAAGTCTATGAATCATAAAGCAGTTAAAAAAATTATAAAGGAAATGATGTTTTTTTATGAGCTCTGCAAATTCAAAAACCATGTAGGGTAATGTTATTTTTATGAGAGAAATTCCACAGTGCTGATACCTGAGGGCAAAAGGTTTGGTTATAAAGTAAAAGAATTATGAAATAGATATATACTAAGATTTTTACAACCAAATATATATTCAATATCAAAGGAATTTCCCTTTAGGAATCACCTTCAGAACAAATTTACTAAGCACACAAGAAAATTGAGTTCCTTACTTTATAGCCATATTTCATTTTTAATTGAAACTTCTCTTAAGTAAATCACTCACTAGTTTATTAACAATGACAATAACAACATCTACACAAGGGAGCATTAACAATTTACACATCCAGGTACTAAGTTAATTGATTTACATTCACTCTCATTTTGCATGTGACAAATTTTAGTTACAGGGAGAATAAATTGTCTCATGTCACCAAAACTTAAACTCAATCTGATGCCAAAGCCCATTTTCTTAACTACAATGCTGGGTTGTCTCTTGTTTCTAAAACTTAAATTTATCAGTAAAAGGCAAAATTTCCTACTGTTGAGGACATTCAAATCATATATCTGTAGACTCTGAGGACAAAAAAAGAAGTTCAAACTATTTCTTGGCAGGAATCATTGAAATTGATATATAGCTGCCTTGGGCATTTACTTTGAAAAGGATAGTGATCATTTTAGATGCATATGTTCAGTTTGTTTGTAAAAACAAAAACAAAACAATTACGTATACCCTAAAAATTATTTGAATAGTTTTCACCCTTGAAAACACATACACAGAGATCTTAAGGGGTTTTGCACCTGTCCACCTTCATGTCATCAGCATCAAGCAAAGTACTTGTCACATACTGCTCAAAATAGTTTTAAGTAAAGATAAAAAGAATCAAGAAAAAAATAATTCCCCCAGATTAAGTACATCTTTGTTTGTATATGCTTTAAAATGTCGAGTAATGCTGTTGATGGAAATTTCTCTAAGTCCATCAAGAGAGAAATTTAGCATGTCCCACCTGTGCTGCACTTTGTGTAACGCGCAAAAACAGAGACAGGATTTCTACCCTCACAGAACTTAAATTCTTCAGAGGAATGACAATTAAATTTCTGAAATTTTCAGAAATATGAGAAATTAATGAAGAAATACAAAATATTGGGAATTCTCAAAATTCCTTGTCTTAGCCAGTTCATTTTGGCCTTCTCTAAATGTGACTGCTTGCTCCTTAATAAACAGCAAACCCCACTGAGGGATGGATAACAATATCCAGGACCCTGGAAATCCTTATCCCCATCTCCATATTTTATAACATATTTCATTTTTTCATTATAAAAATAAGATATTCTTAATATAGGAAATTTGTCAAATAACCAAAAGTTTAAAGTAAAAAAACTCAAACCTAACTTCTATCACTAAAAAAGGTAATCACTCTTTTGGTATATTTATTTC
>RJWJ010047372.1:0-11004 GCA_004363605.1 Indri indri
GAAGGAAGACAGAGAGACCAAGGCTAGGGAAGGGCTTCTTACCTTGCTGAAGATATCTTTAAATGTCAAAACTCCAGTGGACAAGCCAGTAGAGAAGGAGGCCAGGAGGGAACATACGGGGGCTCTAGGGGGACTCGGTGGAGGCCATGGCAGAGAGCAGGTGGTGGAGGGCCAGGCTGGGATCTGAAATGGAAAGATGAAACCTGAGCTTCCTATTCTGAAAATAAAGATTAATAATAATCTGCCTCACTTTTGTTAGAATGCATTATCTTAATTATTATTATTGGTGCAGCCTGTGGAACCATACTTCTTTTTTGTCTTCTGTATATTTACAGTGCTCTAGAAGAAAGAATTTAATTTGAAATTTATTACCATATTTTTACTAACTGATGATGAGAAATAATCTTACATTTCAAAACTAAAAAGGAAGATGAGCTTGAGCATCAATGACAAAATCCGAAGCATTTGTTCTGTTTTATCCTTTGCTGGCTCTGGTCATCCTGTGTACAAATGGCAACAATAGTAAAAATTAAACTATCTGAGTAGGTTGGACATTTTCTTAAATTGAAACCCCAGCCATGTCACTCTCCTGCTCAAAACTCTTCAAACTGAAAGGCACATCTCTTCACACAAGGCTCAGCCTTCCCTTTCAGCTTTTTCTATGACATCCAAACTGGATGACTTTATGACTTCCCAAGTTTCCTCTGCCTCCTCACTCGCAAATCTTTACCTGTCAAAACCCTGCTAATTCTTCAAGGTCCATCTCCCAATCACCTCTTGATTTCTTCTCCTTGGTATAAACTCTCCCTCTTTCTATTGCCTTAGGACATTTGGGGGTTCGTGTGTGTGTACCTAATCCACTGTGCCTTCGTTATCAATTGTTTGTGCACCAGCGATGCCCATGTCTGAGTGCAGGCACCTTCCTAGGGGACAGGTGGGTGTCTTCGTTATTTGGTGTCCTCTGCAGGCCCTGACACCGTAGACTGCACAGCTCTGACAACACTAAATGCATGTTTACTGGGTCGATTTGTCACATTACAACTGAGTGGGGACCTCATCCCTCCATATACCCCTTTTTAATGTTAAGGATTGTCAGATTGTATAAAGGAATTTGAGGAGAAAAAAAAGAATTATGAGTTGATAACTTGGAAAGTACATTTTTCATGTTTGAAGAACTAAAAACACAAAACTCTGAACTAATACACAAAACATCCTGTCACCCATCCATTTGGAACAGTCACAGTCCTGACCCCAGCAAGATCTTGCCTTTTAATACTCTGACTTCTCTATACTTTAATAGCTCCATCTCTTTATATTTTAAAGGCCAAGACATTCCATGTTTAAAAAAAAAAATCTGGGACAACTAAAGAGAATTGAGTTTAGGCAGGCATAATGGAAAAGGACTTGGTAAGTCCTCCTTATGCAAAATTTAACTGAATTGGAGTTATCCCAGATATCTATCAGCGTCTTTTATACTCAAAGAGACTGCCACCGACTCTGTTGCTAAATATGTGCAGGAGGAAGGCTGAAAAGACCAATGTGACCAGCTGTCCTTTCTGCACTGCATTTGAATGAAGGCTGTTCTTTCCTTAGCAGCTGTAGATGCTGTTTGCTGAGCTTGTTGCTATTTTTGATTCTGCCTTCTTCAAAAAGAAGAAAAAGGAAAGAAAGAAAGGAAAGTCATGCCATCTCTGATAGCCCCATGTCCAGCTGCTCTCTGTGCACCTTCCCCAGGCTTGGAACTATAAGTCAGCAAATACTCCTAGGTTTTCTGTCCCCATTTTCAGTTCAGTTTATAGCAATTGCTACTCATGAACTCCACAGTTATGTATTAGTTTCACATCTGGATCAGCAGAGAAGTTGCAAGCAATGTTCCGGCAGGGCCAGCTCACTGGCTGCATCCCAAGGCTTCATTTTTTTATTCCTATCTAGAGGCTTATTAGTGGGCATTGGTTCGCGGGTGACACTGGCTAAACTGCCCGGAAAGATCCATGTGAAGTCTGAGGCGAATCTGAGTCTCCCGGCCACGCGGTGGCAGGTCCCAGTGTGCCGTCAGCATGCCGACATTCCACAGCTGGACACCTCACTTGACCTGGCAGCTCCTCTGGGCGTGGCCTCCCTCCTGACTGATCTCTCAGCACCGAGCACTGTGGCCTGCTTAGTGGACAATTTGCACCTTGGGAAGCAGAGGACAATGACGGCTTCCGGATCCTTACTAATGAAGAGAATCTTGGCTTTATGCAGATGAATGTGTACCATCTATTCCCCACAGGCTTACTGCCCCTCATTGTGCTGACTGGCTGATACATAATAACACAATTGCTTCCAGAATCCTCATGGTTCTAGACATTTATACCTCTGGCCTGCATTAACCGACATTAAAGAACATGCATTCCTGGCCGCCAGGGCCCTCCTGTGTCTGTGGGGCATTTTGTTGCTCAGAACCTACTACATTTAGTGAGGCAGCTCAAGCATTCCAGCTGTGACCTTCTCAGACAGCATCAACATTCTCCTCATCTGTCAAGGACTTCCTATGAGAAAAGAAGGACTCTCTGGCATTTCCCTATAAACAGGACTTAATGAAAAACATTCCAACATACGGTCTAACTGAAATAAACCTTCATCCTCCTCTTCACAGTGAGGTCACCGCAGTGTAGGGTTACTGGCATGGCTTTGAAACTTGGTGACCTGAGCTCATCATGAGGTCTTCCCCTTGTGAGCTCACAATATTCGGAAGCTTTTCATCTTCTTTCCTTCAGTTAAACTATCTGTACAATGAGAATGATAATAATGTCTACATTGTAGGGTTGCTGTGAGAAATAAATGATTTAATATATGTGCAAATTATACAACTAAGTATAAATTAATTAAGCTATGGAAAGTCCTTATTTACATAACAATTTTGTGTGTAGCATATAAAAATCTACCAATCTACCAAATCCACTGTTACCAGAATGTTTTAACTGGCCAGGATTTTTCCAGCACTGGAGACTTAACAGATGACTTGCTTTGATCAGTTTCTTATCATCCATCTCTCTCTCCTTCCTGATTGTGGATTATAATAAAGATTTCTTTGAAATCCTTATTTTTCCTCAGCAGCTTAAAGGTCAAGGGAAAAATATGTAGAATATTTAGGCATCTTCTTCTACCCATGATTTAAAAATATCAGAGGCAGGTTGTCCACCTTTAGGAATCAACTTCTGTATATACTATAGTCATTACTAAAATATTAGCGTGCAGAAAGCCATACATTTCCATCAGATTTCAGCAAACGTTTATAAATGCACTTAAATATACTGGAGTCTACCATTTTCCTCATGTGTTTCGCCATAAGTCAAATCAATGAATTACATGTCAGCATTTCTCTTTGGAATAGTGATAGAAAAGTGTATTTCTTCTATTTTATGAACACAAATCAACTAGACTGTCATGATCACTTAGGCCAAGAAAACAACTACTCATGTTTATTAGATGCCAGAACTATGCTGAAATTTTAATGAAGAAGGAGGTGATTCTGCACGAGTGAGAAGAATACGCACAGCTATTCTTGGGGATTACTGTCAGTTTTTGTATTACTAGAAAGTCACAATTTAGTGGGGCATTATAGATGACTTACCACAATATTACAATTTTATTAATGAAGTAACTGAAGTCCAAAGAAGTAAAAGATAACAAAGCAAGTTATCTTTTGACCAAATTCATTGACCTTTCACCTGCACTGTTCAAGCCAGCAAAGTCGTCCTCATATAGAAAATAAAGGTCGTGTGAAGCATTCAAAATGGGAGTCTGGAATCCTTGTTTGGTATTTGCCAAAATTTCAAATATATTAGATGAGAAAATGCAGTGTAAAGCCTGAAGGTGATGAAGTAACTTCTCTTCATTAAGTCCAATCTAATTAGAAATCTCTGTTTTGCTCAGGAAAAAAAAGATAAAATCTCTCATGACTGGTTGCCTTACCCGGCCAGGGCATCAAGATCTACATCATTAGGCTCCACCAACACTCTTTAATAGTGTTCCACAGTGGGAGAAACAAAAATTAAAATGTAGAAATTGGCCCCACATTGTCTCACGTTGTTAATTTGATGTGATTCGCTAGCTGCTGCCTGGACTCTACTTCAAATGAGATTAAAACTCACCTTCAGAGCTTTGAGGCTGGGCCTCATAACCACTCCCCCTTCCCCCAAATCGCCTTCTAAAATGATCCAAATGCTTTATGTTCTGGTGTTTCATGTGGAGTACAGGAATAAAAATAAATACTTCTCAGGCAGTATTTCTCCACAAACCTCAGGCTAGTGGTAAGAATAAAAGCACAGGGAATATTAATCTATGTCTGAATGTGCAGCATATTAAAATATTTTGTCACTTGAGTATTTTTGCCCTACAGCTTGTGGCTGTGTTTTTTTTTTTTTAAAGTAGAAATTACAGAAATGTCGAGGGAGAAAACACAATTCCTTCTTTGCAATAAATATGTAAGGAAATTTGTGTTTTGTCTTGCAATGGAACCATCTTATAATTTATATAGTCTTAATCTATTGATGTACTTTCATTTTCTATCTCTGGGCTTTCTAGCTTTCTTCACTATATTAAACCACCTGAATCAAGATTCTTTTGATTGCAAGAGACAGACTCTCAACTCAAGTTAGCTCACCCCAAAAAAGGAAATTTTTTGGTTTAGGAAGCCCAGAGGTGGACTTTGGCCGCAGGCAAGGCTGGATCTGCAGCTCTATAAACTCAGACAATGGTGAGGATCAGCTTCTCTCTCTCTCCCTCTCCTTCTCCACTCCCTCCCTCCTTCTTCTCTTACTCGCAATTTCTTCTGTATGTTGGCCTGGTTCTTTCTTCCTGAAGATGGGCTTCCTTTATTTTGGCTGGACAGAGGTAAAGACAGAACCTCAGATTCACAACATCCCAACCGGGCATCATTTGTATAAAGAGACTTTCTCTTTTCTCTGTCCAAATGTCAGTGCAGGGAATGGGCTCTTAATGTCTTCTTGAGTCATGTCCCCAGTGGATTAATATGTATTGCCAAAGGGATGGGTCACTGTTACATGTCCAGCCTGGGTCCCATGCACAGCTTCTAGGTAGAGGTTAGGGCGGGACACTAGGGCTGACAGCTCCACCAAAACTTCAAGGGATGGGGAGGAGCACTTGGCTTTAGCTTTTGCAGCAGGGTTAGCCTAAAGACAAGACACACGGGCCGGGCACAGTGGCCCACGCCTGTAATCCTAACACTCTGGGAGGCCAAGGCGGGTGGATCGTTTGAGCTCAGGAGTTCGAGACCAGCCTGAGCAAGAGTGAGACCCCGTCTCTACTATGAACAGAAAAAAATTAGCCAAACAACTAAAAATAGAAAAAAAAAAAAATTAGCCGGGCACGGTGGCACATGCCTGTAGTCCCAGCTGCTCAGGAGGCTGAGGCAGGAGGATCGCTTGAGCCCAGGAGTTTGAGGTTGCTGTAAGCCAGGCTGACGCCACGGCACTCTTGCCTGGGCAACAGAGTGAGACTCTGTCTCAAAAAAAAAAAAAAAAAAAAAAAAAAGACAAGACACACTGCTGCTAATGACTAATCCACCATCCCAGGAAACATCTTCTTTAGCACGAGAGGTGTTCTTTACTTATTGTCCCTTATATTATGAGTGTCTCACTTACCTCTCTGCCAGGAGGCAGGGCTGATGCAGCTGTCCTGCCAAAGGGCAGTAAGTAGATCTCTGAGGCGTTGATGGCAGAAGACGCGATGGCTGTCAGGAGCCATGTTATGTAGCTATAAGAGCACAGGCTTTGGTATCAGAGAAGACACAGATTTAAATCCCAGCTTGACAATTCAGTAACTTTGTGACCCTAAATTTTCTGAGCCTCAATTTCTACCTCATCGTGTTATTGTGAGAATTGATTGAAATATTATTTATAAAGCATATAGCATAGCACCTGGTGGCAAGTAAGCTCTTAATAGGCAGAAGCCACCATTATTATCAAGGATGATATTATTATTATTTCCCTCCCTCTGCTTCTGAAGCTGGGGACGAAGAGTAGCAATTTGGGACCGTGGAACCCTTTTGAATTAAGAGCCGAATAGTACAATGACACATACAATGTGAGACAGGTGCACAAAACTCTTTCATACAAGAGCTTTTTATTCTCTTATTTAGTCTTCAAAGCTCCCACTGAGTTAGAAGTCATTAATCTCCAGTTTTCAGGTGAGGAAGATGATGCCCCATGGGATTGTGATTTTATCAGGTCACATAACTGTTAAGTCACACAGACAGGATTCAAACATCGGTTTTCTGACTTCATATTTTGTTCTCATTTAATTATACCACACTGTAAAGGCCTATTTTTCTGAGCGCCCAGCATGTGCCTGAATATAGCCCTGCTAATCAGATGGCATAACGGCAAGAGCAGTGGCCTGAGAGGACCCCGAGACTTCTCATTAGGTCATCAAGGTTCTGAACATTTTACCAGGGATCGTCCAAGAAGGTGATAACAGCTGACAAGCTGTAACCTGTTGGAGAACAAAAAAAGAAGAAAGAAAAGTTAAGAAGAAGGAAGGAAAGTAAAGTGAAAGAAAGAGATGGATGAAGGTTGGGGTGGGGAAAATTAAAGTCTGCCTGATTAGAACTAGCAGAAAGCCAATTTTTTTTTTAAAAAAATCTTATTGCACTTTTTGATAAAAGAAAATCTTTGCTCAAAGGCAACAAGTATCACTTAGAGAATCTAAGAAAGGAAAAAATGATAGTGCCCATTTTAGAAATGAAGTGAATTGAGTTTCGCTGGGAATCTTTTAGATTTTAACCTTGGGAATAGGATATCCCTAGGGATTTCTAGAAAGGCAAACTTATTTTGTTTATTTTTTAAGAGTTTATTCCCTTTTTCATGTAAAATCTCCAAATGTTAACTTATATATCCTGTAATTCAAAGTATCACCCTATAAAACACTATCTAATATTGATACAGGTATTTAATTTTTAATTATTATCATAAACACAATTTTCAACTTCCTCCGCTATTCTCTGATATTCCCCTTCTTTTTGGAAAGAGTCTTGAAGTTCTCTTGAAGAGAGCAGCAAACACATACAAATGAGACATGCAACACACACTTGAGATTTGTATAATGCCAAAAGATGTATTTCTGTGATGAAATCACAAACCTGTCAACTGGGCTCTTTATTTTTATTCTTTTCATTTTTATCATTTAATTCTCAGCCATTGTCCTCTCTCCACATGCAGGCAAAAGTCCAAGAACATGCATGTATGAACCAAAGAAATATTTTCTAGATTTCAGCCAGTCATCTCTTTGAGCAAGATTGTGCTGAGAAGGGGAAGCAGGGTGGGTGCGTAGGATCTTTGCAGTGGGGCGATTCCACTCTAACATGGGAGAGGAGACCCTGGCATACGTAATTTTAAAGCAAATAGAAACTGAAAAGTGAACTGGTTTTTGGTCAAGCAGGTAAGAAGCTTGGAAGACATTTCTCCCACCCACACAAAAAGAGAAAAGTTGAACAAACTGAAAATCAACTACTTTCTTAGATCCATCAGAGAACTAAGATCACAGGGCAAACTACTGCTCCCAAAATCAGAGAGAGACGGGCAGATACAGAGAATCGCAACTTAGTGAGTGGAGCAGGAGCCCAAGAGCAGAAACCTTCAGGGGAACCAGTGTTGGGTAGGAATTGACAAATTGTTGTAGGTTCAGTGTAGACAAGTCTGAGGGCTAAATCTCCAGGGGGACCACGTCATGGGGGTTTCCACACTTTTGTGAGTCTTACCTCTCTCTAGGTGTCTTGCCGGGTTCTCACAGTGCAGACTGGGGAAAGATCCCGTGTGTCCCCAAAGGGAGGGTGTGCATTTTGAAAAACTCGAGAGTACTCTGTTCTTCCTAACAAGTCTGCCCTCAGGAGAAACTGGTTAACCAGAGCCTGACCTGCTTGGGTATTATCAGAGCCTAACTGATCTGGGGAAGGGAATTACTTCAGCTCTGTCTCACCAAAGGGAAAACAAAACAAAACAAAACTGAGAAGCACTTGTGAAGATCATACCTCAAGGACAAAGGCTCAGTAAAAGACTGAGACCGAATCATAGGATAATCAAAACTAACACATGCCGTAAAGGAAAATGAAAATCTCAGGACCACTCACCAACTGTTTATGCACAAGGGAAGGTCAAGCCTGGAGGCTGAGTCATGCAACACCCCCTTCCAAACGAATGCAGTTACTAACATTATGCATTAGCCACATCCTCACAAAAGGTCAAAGGCCCCAGGCATCTACAAGGACTGCCCTCACAGACCATTCATAAGGAAATCCTTTGCTGGCCTCCCATAAACCAGGACATGCCAATAGTAGTTGTAGGTCTTGCAGGCTAAGTCTAGCTCCTAAAACTAAAGTCTGTTAATGTGGCTTCCAGGTTTATCTTCCAGGGTGCAGAACAGAGACAAGACAAGATCATTCTTCCACCTACCCAGGAACACTTACCTACATAATTGATTCTTCCTTCACTCCCTTTTTCTCTTCTAATATTCAACTTATCTTATGTAATATAGATTTCCTGGGCCTCACAAGAATGTAACCATTTGCCTCACTGCCCACCCCTCTCCTCTTTCTATACCCTTAAACACTGAAGTTCTCAAATTTCGCTTTGGAAAAAAAAGTCACAGATGCATCTATGGTGTGTGTTTTTCCCGGGCGTGTCCTCAAACTTTGGCTTAATAAACCTCCATTGACTGAGATCTTTGCCTCAGTCACTTATTTGGAGTGGTCAATGCTAAAAGAACTATATGAAACTTTTCAATATAAGTTTCTTTTGTTTTGAGGATTTAAAGTCCATTCAAACTTGCTCAGATAAAATAAGAAACTCTCCTTTGGAAAGAAGCAGAAAGGTCTTATAAGAATGCAGGAAAAAAACCAAAGCCTGAGGCTAGATGAAGGCTCTCCTAGACTCCTTGTGGCCTGTGCCCACATCTCTCCTCTCTGACTTTTCCTCCCTCCCTCAGTCCCCTGGCTCCCTCCGTCTCATCCTCCCTGGCCTCCTGGCTATAATGCCAACATGCTAGGAGCACCCCTGCTTCAAAGCATGTTCAGGGACTCCCTCTGCCTGGATTGCTCCCCCACCCCAGCTATCAGCATGGCTCACTGCTTCTCCACTCAGGCCCCTGTCCAAATGCCACTGTCAGGGAGGCCACCCTTAGAGAATGGATGATGCTCCTTGTTTCTAGCTCCCTTACCCAGCTTTGTCTGTCCTCATAGCACTTATCAGCACCTCTACTTGTACAGTAGGTCCCCTCACCTGTGGGAATATGTTTCAGGACCCCCAGAGGATGCCTGAAACCTCAGATGCACCAAACCATGTATACACTGTGTTTTTTCTCCTTATACATACATACCTATGATAAAGTTTAATTTATAAATTAGGCAGAATAAGAGATTAACACAATAACTTACAATAAAATAGAAGAATTGTAGTAGGTTCTCTAATAACATTGTTTCATTACAACGCTGATGAGAACAAATTCTATTCTGGCTGTTAGGTTTGCTTAGGGTGGGAACTCGAAAAGTATGTATAGGATATAATGCAGTTAATGGCAAACTTAGATAGTGATCATAAAGCCTGTGAAACAAAAGCCAGGAGTCTGGAGAGTCCGGAGGTTGTAAATCTAACTCCGGCCACAGGCAGCTGCAGGGACACCAGCTTTCCTATCCCCCCTGATAAGGACAAAGCTACACCCCTCCCCTATCTCTGTTACTCACTCCCCCCAGAAAAACCGAAGGCTTTCCCCTCCTTCATGGTGGATGCTTTTTTTAGCCTCCATCCATCTGCACCCAGACAAATGTTCAAAATTAACAGCATTTTGCTACACATGAGGCTTTGTGTGTCTCCCTCTCCGCTCCAGACCTAACATTGGCCAGGGCCACTGTGTGGAGTTTGCAGACTCCACCCATGTTTGCGTAGGTTTTCTCTAGGTCCTCCAGTTTCCCCCCACATCCCAAAGCTGTGCACATTCGGTGAATGGGTGTGTCTACATGGTCCCTGTGACAGTATGTGGGGATGTGTGTGAGCACACCCCACGATGAGATAGTGTCCCTTCCAGGGCTGGTCCCTGCCTTGTACACTGAGCTGCCATGTTAGGCTCCAGCCACCTGGGGCCCTGAACTGGAATAAGTGGGCTGGAAAATAAATGAATTAATAGATACAAATGATTGTAAGATAAAAATGTATACAGTGTACAATAAACCAGTGCCCAACAATAAACAATGTGGATGAAAGCACTCAGCAAGCCTGCCATGTTTATAATTGTTTATTCTTGAACTCAGTGGTGTTTTTTCACTTTGCAAACATAATATTACTTTATTTAACCCACCACCACGACAACTGCCATCATGCACTGATTCACCACAAATTGGGTAAATTATTATCTTACTTGTTTTTATTACTCTTTCTTGAATGCATACAGAGCTCACATTTATTTAAATGTTTAATATTAGAAATGTTTTAGATATTTACTTAGAAGTTAGTGATGTTTTTGTGACCAGAAATGTGCCATAAGAACTTAACTCTTGTTTGTAGCAATTAGATTATGGAGTGTTGAAGTTCCCTGCTACTTTGACATTGTTGTTTATCAAGCTATTTAGATCAGACAAGGTTTGCTTTATGTAAATGGGTGCTCCTGCATTAGGCACATAAATATTAAGAATTATTAACTGTTCTTGTTGGATCTTCCCTTTCACCATTATGTAGTGGCCATCTTTGTCCTTTTTTACTTTTGCTATTTTAAAGCTTATATTATCTGAAAATAGTGTAGTTACCCCTGCTTTCTTTTGACTTCCATTTGCCTGGATGATAGCTTTCCATCCCTTGACCTTTAGTCTGAAGGCATCTTTGTGGATTAGATGTGTTTCCTGTAGAAAGCAGATACTAGGCTTGTGGATTTTTATCCACTCCGCCAGTCTGTGTCTCTTCAGAGGACAGTTCAAGCCATTCACATTTATTGAGAGGATTGAGATTTGAGGTAGAT
>RJWJ010047373.1:0-10992 GCA_004363605.1 Indri indri
GTGACTGACAAGGTCTCACAGAATGTCCTCCCCAGTCATGGAAAGATCTGGGCCAGGGGACATCTTAAATAGTTTGGATTTAACAGAAATGCTTTCTGCAAGCTGTCCACTTTCTCCCTGAATTTTTCTCTAAAGAACCTCAGTTAATCGTACCAGTGAGAGGGCATCAATTATGAGATAATTGCTTTCAATACTTTTCCTTACCACTTGTTAATTTTTCTCTTCATGACGAAACCACCAGCCATCAGAACTAGCCAAACAGACACTGAGAAGAAACAGTGGCCTTAGACCACTGGTTCTTGACGGGGGCAATTTTGTGTCTGGGACTCGGGGGACATTTAAAAATGTTAGCACACATTTTGGTTGCCACAGCTGGGGGAGAGAGATGCCACTGAATCTAGTGGGTAGAGGCCAGCGATGCTACTAAACATCCTATGGTATACAGGACAGCCCCCCACAACAGAGAACTATCCAGCCCAAAGTTTTAGCAGTGCCTAGGGCAAGGAACCTCTGCACTAGAGGCACTGGAGGTTAGAAGCAGTAAATACATGAAGTTACCAATCCTATGCAGGCAAAAATAATAATAGCAATAATGGCAGCAACAGCAGCAACCCCTATTAGGTCCAGACACTCTTCTAAATGCTTTACTTTAACTATTTTAATGTTCATCCAACAGCCCTTTGAGGATACCAGTACTATCTCCATTTTACTAATGAGGCAACCCTAACACCCAAAGTCACCAGCTAATAAGTATCAGAGCTGCTGTTCACACCTCGACTGTCTGCTTCCAAATCTGTATTCTTAACCACTCTGGTATATTGGAAATCAGGGAGATTTTTGTCCTGGCTTCCAGATTCATTTCTTTAAGAAAGAGACACAGCATCCTGTGCTCGTTGCTGAGACTAGAACTCAACCAAGCAAGGAGTTCACAATTCTGTAGGTTTTTGTGGAAGGAAGCTCTCGGGACTGAACACTGAACAATGACTAATGTTTGTAGTTGGGGGCAACAATTGGCAAATCCACGAGTCCGAGATCAGTTCTATTTCTGCCATAGTGGCTAATGAGGGAGGCTGGTGTCATGGAAAGAACATTATGTTAGGAGGCGTGATCGATGGATTAGGGACACAACTCTGCCACAAACATGTTGTGAGACTTTGGGAAAGTTACTTAAACTCTCAGGTCTGATTTCTCTTTTATGGTATTTTCTGTTTTCACTCTTCTGGTGGTGGTGTAGAGCAGCAGCTGACAAACTGTGGCTCATAGGCCAAATATAGTTGTTACTGGCTTTTGTAAATAAAGTTTTATTGAAACATGGCCATGTCCATCTTTTACATATTGCCCAGGGCCGCTTTTGTGCTAGCTCCACAGAGTTGAGTAATTGCAACAGAGATGGCGTGGTCCATAAAGCCTGAAATATTTACCATCTTGCCCCATACAGAAAAAGTTTACTGAGCTCTAGGGTAGAGGTATTTCATTGTGGATGATTTTTTTTTTAGTCTTTGAAAATAAAAATGCATACCTCGGCCAGGCGCGGTGGCTCACGCCTGTAATCCTAGCACTCTGGGAGGCCGAGGCGGGCGGATTGTTTGAGCTCAGGAGTTCGAGCCCAGCCTGAGCAAGAGCGAGACCCCGCCTCTACTAAAATTAGAAAGAAATTAATCGGCCAACTAAAAATATATAGAAAAAATTAGCTGGGCATGGTGGCGCATGCCTGTAGTCCCAGCTACTCGAGAGGCTGAGGCTGTAGGATCACTTGAGCCCAGGAGTTTGAGGTTGCTGTGAGCTAGGCTGATGCCACAGCACTCACTCTAGCCTGGGCAAAAGAGTGAGACTCTCTCTCAAAAAAAAAACAAAACAAAACAAAAAAAATGCATACCTGTGCTACCTACTACACTGAAATTCTGTGATGCTCTGATAAATTGACACATGTGAAAGTAC
This sequence comes from Indri indri, assembly GCA_004363605.1. NCBI lineage: Eukaryota > Metazoa > Chordata > Mammalia > Primates > Indriidae > Indri > Indri indri. The sequence goes on from RJWJ010047373.1 coordinate 1,939, forward strand.
TTTGGAAAAGTACTAAGAAATAAATGCATGTCGTATTAATAGCAAATGATAAGGATGCAAGGTGATATAGTTAAAAAAGAAAAGAGCGTAGGATTTGGAATCAAGCACACCTGAGTTTGAATCCAAGTCCAACCAATTATACTGTTACAATTTGGGGAGAGTTATTTAATTCCTTGAGTTTCAGTTTTGTTACCTGAGGATAATATGAAACCCAGAAGGGAGAATTATACTTAATTCCTAAGGTTGCTGGGAGGATTGAATAAGACATACTCAGGGATTGATTCAGTTTTCATTGGCTACATCATATCAATGCCCCACTGTGTGCCGGAAGCCATGACAATACATAAGCCGGACGTACAGCTGTGCTCAGAGAGCCTGTGGTCCCTGCCATCCTGGCACTTAGGGTCTAGTGAAGTAGACAGATCTTGAGCAAGAAATTTCAATACATGAAAGTTCTTTGAAAACTGTGAGGGCCATTCACATTAAGTGGTAGCATTACAATGACCGCTACTAATGGCTAAGAATGTTTCAAAGGCACAAGAAACTAGCTGGATTCCCAGTTGTGAGACGCCTCTGAGGGGTGGCAAGGGATTCACAAGAGTGGACGAGCTTCACTCCAGGAAGGGAGAAGGAAAAAGGAGGCACAAACACAGAGCACTGCCCAGACATGAGTCTTGTTAGGACATGGGGTAAGTGATGGCAAAGGGGGAGAAAGGAGTATGCGAAAAAGGCAAAACGCAGGTCTAGAGGTCAAATTTCCCCTGCTGAACATTATGGGACCAGAAAAGAAACTATATCCTTTCCTTGCAGAGATCAGCTCCTCTGAGCGCCTCCAAAGGAAGCCATGAAAATGCAAACCCCACAACAGAGCTCTTCTCTCGTCTGCTGGTCAGATGCAGAGAACTCAGAGGAGGATTCCAAGGTCCTAAGAGAGTCAGAAGATGGAAGGGCCTGGGTCTCTGAATGACTGCATGGAGCAGAGCTCTCTGTGATGTGAATAAGAAATAAACATGAATTATATGAATGCACTGAGAGTTTGGGGCTTGTTTTTCTTTTTCATAGTCCTAATTAATACATAAAATTATCTTATTTTTCCTTTATACATTTACTGCCACTACAGTGGAAGAGTCAAGGAGACAAGAACTCTGTCTTCTTATTCACTTCTCTGCCTAGAACAGTGCCTGATATAAAGATGCTGCTCCGATAATATCTGCAGACAAAAATATTAGCAAGTTGAAGGCAATAGGAATGGCACTCAATGACCTAGAGTCATCGGAAAGATGAGATAAAAGCAAATAAATACACAAAACTGCACTTCTATAAACAGCAAAATTCTGTTCAGATATTTTTACCATCAACATGAGGTGGGTTTGTGCATTCACAGCCACAGAACGTGTATACAGATATGGCAACACCAAGTTCTTACAGCACCATGGCTACAGACACAGGCACATAGACATGGCACAGCTGAACCCCTACAGCATCACGAGAACCAGAAGTGCTCACTCACACCCCAAACAGAACAAGAGACTTTCAGACCCAATGTCCCTGTGGGATCCATGTCCATCTCCCAGTGGGATGTAAGCTGGGCTCACCAAGTCATAGAACCAAGCTTAAGCTTTGGGCCCAAATAACATGGGAATGAATAAGAATGTTATTATAACTAGCACTGACCAAGTTCTTTCTATCTGTCCATCACTGTAATAAGAGTGTTACATGCCCTATCTCATTCATGGTAATTCTCTTAACAGCCCTACATGACAGCATTATTATTATCTTCATTTCACAAGTCACAAAATTTAGGGTTACAGAGGTAAGGAAAAGTGCTCAAGGCCACCTCGCCAGTGGAGCTCCCCAGCTGCTAGACCTGAAGCACGTACCTTTACCCCTCCACCACTGTGTTTCTTCATCTGTAAATTGGGTAGCAACAACACATACCCGATAAGTTTATTAGGACAATAAAATTAAATTAGACAATGCATGCAGAATTCCCTGAAGAACACCTGGAACTCAAAAATATGCCACTTCCGTTCCCTTCCCATCCCTGCCTTTGCCCAGGAGAGCCATTTTGTTCTGGGTTCTGGGCTCAGAAAATCAGCAGTAAGCAGAGACAGCGTCCCCAAGTGACTTTGGCACCAGGGCCAGCCATTGTGCACCAAACCCTTAATAGTACTTAAACTCCGTCTGGGCATCTAATTATCTTAATGATGCAGAATTCAAAATAGCACAGTCAGTATGCACCCCAGGAAAGGTCCCGTTCACAGACATGGGCCTATTAAGCCAGAGGAAAGTGTCTAATAAAAGAATTTAACAATTGCAGTGCTTAGAATAGGAAAGGCCAACAGGTCACCATCAGAAGCTGGGCTCTCCCAGAGATCCCTTCCTGTCCTTCTGAGCATCTCTGCAAAGTGCCACGTCTCGGCTCTAGCCTCCCACGCTTCGGAGGCTGCGGCTCTTTTATGGTGATTATGTGGTTTAAGTCCCACAACAACACTGTGAGATAGACATGGTTAGGCCCATTTCACAGACAAGGGGACCGAGGCTTAGAGAGAATTGGGTCTTCCAGAACAAAATTCCCTAAGCTCACCCTGCAGCCTCGTGTCCTAGGAAACAGGTCGTGTTTACAGCTTAAGAGCTCATCTTTTGGAGACGAGCCAAAGAGAAACCCTTCGGGAAACGGCCGGTGGTGTTTGCTCTTCCCTCCCCGCTCTTCCCCTCCCTCCTTTCTCCTTCCCTTCCTTCTTTCTTTCCTCTTTACTTTTCTTCCTTTCTTCCCTATCCCTTTCTTGTTTTCTCTCTTTTCTTCCCTCCTTTCCTTGTTTCCATCTCTCCTCCTTCCTCGGTCTCTCTGGCTCTTGCTCGCCCTCTCTCTGCTTTGATGAACCGCCTATGCTTTGACCGGCCCTTACGCAACATACTGAGAACGTGCAGATCCACGAAACGTGGTCTCTGTCCTCAAGGATCTCACACCCCGTTAGGGGAGGGGGCCAAGAGCAAAACAGACAACCACAGCAGGGAGGTTGGCATTCTTTTTTTCTTTTCTTCTTTTTTTCCAAAGCCCAAGAGTCCTGGGAGAGGTTAGCATTCTGATGCGTGGAACTGGAAGAGGAGTGTGAGATGGAGAGGACCACCCTAGGGATGGCGTCCTCTGCAAGGCAGCCTCTGCATCACTGCCCAGACTGCTGAGCTGACGGTGTCACCATGCACACACATAGGGCTCCCAAGGCTTTGTCAGCCCTATGGATCGTTGAGTTTCCAACTGGTGCAGTGAGACATCTGAGGGCTTGCCACTGTCTAGGACAAGTCATGGAGTCGGACCCCTTCCCACCTCCTTCCAGCTTCAAATACTGATGGCCATTTCTGAGATAGTTGTAACCCCTGTTAAGAGAAAAAGAAGGCAGTGTGCTCTCTGTCCGTGCTCTGTCCCGGGCAATGGTCAGTAGCCAGGGAATGTTAGATGTCAACCAGCTAATGTCCAATATCAGCCTCAGAGCCAGTCAGGGCTCAGTATTTGTGTGCAGCAATCAATGGACAATAAACAAATGTTTCTTGAACACCCGTTATGTTTTTGCACCAAACTGGGTTTTATCATCAGCAAGCGTCTTATGTCAAGGTAGTCTTGTGTAGAGGGAATAAAGCATCAGGTTTGGAGCCAAACAGATTTTGGTTCCTCACTGTGAAGTTTTGAAGGAGAAACCTCCACTCTGTGAGGCTCCGTGTTTTATTTTTACAAGAGTGGCTAATACTACCTACGTTGCAGGATTGTTGATCGAATGGAAGACACATCCACCGTGAAATAAGGACATGGTAAGTGACACTTGATGGTTTTTAAATATCACGTAAGTCATCACAATGGTTCTGTGAGAAAAATATCATCACCCCTCTTTTACCAGAAAAGGAGCAGAGGCTCAGAGAGGTGAAGACACTTGCCCAAAGACACATCGCTAATGAAACAGAATCAGGATTTGAGACACAATCCTTCCAACCCATCCCGCTGGGGAAGTTACCATCGGGAAATCAATGGTGAATTCACACGCCAGGTCAGTGCAGGCTGTGGTAGATGCCAGTGGTCTCACAGTTCCAGGAACCTGTCCAGGGCTAACAGAGTCCAAGGTGTGCTTGTCCCTGTCTTCCCCCAGCACTCCCGGGAAAGTAACCAGGTAAACTGCTAACAGTGAAAGGCCCCAAATGCTTCATGCTCTCACAGATCCAATCTTTCTTGGGCTTGGGGAACTGACACCCCCTCTCTCCCCCTCCCCAGCCTGGCTAATAACCTGGGTCATGTGGCAACCTCTCTCCAAAGCCTTTCTTCGGTCTCAGCTTGAGAAAGCTCCCATTTGGTGATTATTCATTATCCCCCTATTTAGACAATTTTCAACACACAGTGGAACCTTTAAACAGTGTGAACAATGTTGTCAGTCTTTCGGCAGCTGCCTCTGCTAGGCATTAAGAGGTAAATTGACTGCGCAATGGGAGGGGAATTAGGAACACAGTTTCCGTGAATAGGAACAGGGCCCTGAAGTTTAGCCACGGGTAAGGGGCCTCAGAGACACCTGCATACCCAGGGCTGGGCTAAGCCTGAGTCGGGACTTGGTGTCCCCCAGTTAGCCTTTCCCCACAAGGGGAGCATTCCCAGCTGCAGGGTACAATGGGGTGGACAGAAAAGAGAACAACCATACATTGAGCATCTGTTGTATACTCACTGTAACAATGTTGTCTCCTTTCATCTTCAGAATAACACCAAGAGTTAGGAGCCGTAATCACATTTTGTGGGTGAGAACATGGAGGTCAGTACCCAAATTCCTGCAGCTCATGTGTGATGGATCCAGGAGTTGAAATGTGGTCCTGTCTAGCTCCCGTGGCCCCACTGCTAACAACCACTTTGCTACAGGAAGGGCTTGGTTCCTGGACTCTTTCTAGCATCTCCCAGTCTGGGCTGCTTCCCTTGGAGGAATTGAAGACTTAGAAGTTCACTATCTCCTGTTATAACCCCAGGTGGAGCCTTTGCCCATCCTCATGGTCCTTTCTGTACCTGCCAGCTGCACTCACCATCAACCTCGTACCTTTGTTCTTACAAGGACATAATCCACCCAGCCCCTTATCTGTGCCATTCAATACAGCACTTCGTCCTGCATTACTTGGAACAGCCACTTCTCTACGTCATGAGTAGGCATCAAAGCTACAGCAATCGGACCACTAATCTCCATCCCCTATCCTCAACAGGCACCATTAATCAATTTCCCACTGAGCAGCCACTCCCAATGGATCAGATTAGGCACTCAAGATTTAATCTTTTTGCCATCCATGGCCCAAGCCAATCACAGCTCCTGGATAAATGAATGAATTTATCTTTTTTGAATGACAAAGTCTCTTCCTGCCTGCCCTATTTCCCAAGGGAGCAGAAAATCAAATTGACCATATTCTAATGTATCCATTTACTATCTTGTCTCTTTTATTTTTTCTAACCCTCCCAAAGATTTGGATCCTGATGGATACCTTAGTTCTCAAACCTTAGTTCTATCATGTTTATTTGCCTTATACGACCTCAGGCAGGTTGGCTTCTCTATCTATAAAACAGACATTATAATAATATCTTCTTAATATCTTTAAACCTTCAAACCTAATAAATAACATGGTTTGAAGATTCAAAAAGAAAATATACATCGTGCATCAAACGCAATGCCTGGCACAATGAACAGTTCATTAACGTCAACATCTTTCTCTCCTTTTTCCGCAACAGCCAACAGTAAATAATGCTTGTCTATCTGCTCCTTATGGAAAACTGGGGCTGAATAACTCTATGCAACAAACCTTCAAACCCAGATGACATGGGACATATTTCTCTTGCAACTTTTTCTTACAAAAATGTCCAAACATCCTACGAGCATCTCTTTCCTTCTCCACTACCACGGCCTGCCTGGTTTCCTATGTCACAGGGACTTTTCAGTTTCATTGTCTCCAGCATTTAGCAAAGACAATTCTTATGTGACCCTGAGAACAACTGCTCGCCAAAGGCAGGAGCAATTGTTGGCAGCTTGGCAAGAAATGATCACCTCCTAAAGGGATATCCAAAGAGGACTTTTAGGTGAGCCTTGGCTACACCACACAAAAAAAATTCTGCAATGGCTGATAGCCACTCACAGTTGGACACACAGAGAATGAATTTCCTGCTCTCGATGCCAATGTCAGTTTCATTGCATTTATTTCTTCAACAACAACAAAAGCATTGAGCCTCTACTATGGACAAAGCATGTGCTAGATCTACTGACTACCACCCAGTGAACTCTTGCAGTGAGCCATCTGCTAAAAAAATGACAATAACATCTACATGCATTGAGGGCTTCCAATGTGCTGGGCACTGTGGTAAGCATGCTATGTGGATTATCTTACTCAATCCTCAGATAATCCATGAAATAGGACTGTCATTATCATCATTTTACCAAAGAGGAAACCGAGGCCAAGAGAAAAGAATGCTAAATATGCCTACAAGATAGACCTGTTCTTTGCACATGTGTATTTAATATAGTGATCTATTATAAAAGCAATAATTGTTTATGGTAGAAAATTTGAACAGAAATGGACAAAATGAGACATTAAGATTGCCCATTCCCTAGTGTATGTTTTTGTCTGCTTTGTCAAAGATCAGATGGCTATATGAGGATGGTTTTATATAAGCATTCTCAGTCCTGTTCCATTGGTCTCTGTCTCTGTTCTTGTGCCAGTACCATGCTGTTTTGGTTACTATAGCCTTGTAGTATAGCTCGAAGTCTAGTAGATTGATGCCTTCCAATTTGTTCTTTTTGCTGGTGGGACTGCAAACTAGTACAACCTCTATGGAAAGTAATATAGAGATATCTCAAAGCACTAAACGTAGAACTACAGTTTGATCCAGCAATCCTATTACTGGGCATCCACCCTGAAGAAAAAAAGACATACTATAAAAAAGACATCTGCACTCAAATGTTTACAGCAGCACAACTCACAATTGCAAAGATGTAGAAACAACCCAAGTGCCAATGATACATAAGTGAATTAATAAAATGTGGTATATGTATACCATGGAGTACTACTCAGCCACAAAAAACAATGGTGAACTAACACCTCTTGTATTATCCTGGTTGGAGCTGGAGCCCATTCTCTGAAGTGAAGTATCACAAGACTGGACAAACAAGCACCACATGTACTCACCATCGAATTGGCACTAATTGATCAACACTTATGTGCACATATAGTAGTAACATTCATCGGGTGTCGGGCAGGTGGGGGGGTGGAGGGGATGGGTATATTCACACCTAATGGGTGCAGTGTGCACTGGGGGATGGACATGTATGTAGCTCTGACTCAGGTGGGGCAAAGGCAATACATACAACCTAAACATTGGTACCCCTATAATATGCTGAAATAAAAAAAAAAAAAAAGATTGCCTATTCCCTTCCCTCTCCCAACCCTGACAAGATTAACATTGATACAGTTTGGTATAGATGCTTATAAACATTATTTGTATGAAAAAAAGGTGTATTAAATATAATTCTTTGTATATTAGACTACTAGAGTTTTGTATTAATATTTTTAACAGTTATGCAATTATCATAGGAAATGCACAGAATACAGAGACAGATTATCTAAACTGCCCATCACACTCCTGCCCAGCCCTGACCAGGGCTAGACAACTGCAGCATAGCGGTGGGAAGACTCCCTGGCTGGAGACAAGCCGATGTGAATAGAATCCCAGCTCTCCCCCTTGGTAGCTGAGTAACTTGAAAAAAATCCCTTAATCTCTTTCACCATCTATAAAATGGGCTATTAATGCCTACCGAAGAATCCTATGTGCTCAGCAACCTGACTGTCATACAGGCATTTAAAACAGAAATAACATGTTTCAATCCTCTTCCCTCCCTCTAACAGCATCATTATTTGATCAGACCTGCCCTCTGTGCATTATTCCTCTAAGAAGACAGCCTTCCTGCAGCTCGGGGAGTCCTGGGTGTTTCTTTCTCCTTCTCTGCCAACCTTCCAGGGCTATTTCTCTCTCTCTCTCAGCATTTTTCTCTCTCATAAATATTTGCAAAAAGTCAGGCTGCTCCGTCTCATTGTGTTTTCACGCCTTGTTTTGCCACCTTCTTAGCGGAGCTGGTTTGACATAAATATTTATGTGAAAAAATATGTTCTCCTAGTCCCCGGAGTTCTCTGCCCTACATACAACCACAGGGCGCCTTTGGGGCACTGTGAATATGGTGCCTCCATGCAGCCTGGTGGAGCACAGGGGCCACTGACTTCCTCCCAAGTCATGGGGAAGGAACACATGTTTGATGTGCAATCCCCTGTTAACAAATCCCCGAGTAACAAGTCCTTGAAAATATGCCAAAGGGCTCCAATGCTCTGAAATGGAATTTATCAGCTTTTGCTGCATTATTATAGATGGTCCCATGAGCGTACCTGGATGAGTAACTTTGCATTCAAACAAACTTGGCCAAAGATAAAGAAATATTTATATATCTAATTGCATATCTGCACCCCTCCTTCTTATAATCCACTCTTGGTGCCACTTGCAGGCATGCCCACACCTATCCAACCCCTCTCGTGGCCAGCACTAGTCTTACCACATCTAAGGCTATACCAGCTATAGTCACCCCTTTCCCACTTGCCTCTAAGATCACACACTGTCTGCATCCCTTTATGTCTCTCTGTCATGTTCCCATGCATTCTGGAGTCTCTTCCCCTCTTTCTGACGTCATCTACCATCCCTTTTCTAAAAAATGTACATCTTAGTTATTGCTACTGTTGAAGGTGAACTTATATGGTAGCTTAAATCTCATGCAATCCTCAACAAGATATTAGCTCCCTTTCAATATTCAATATTCATCTGATATAACCAGTTAGCCAAGAACTCAGGAACATGTTTGTCTTGAGCTAAACATAAGACCCACATGATAGTCCTCCAGGGCTCTGGTCAGGGGAAAGCTGTTTTGGGTACAACCCAGTTCACCCCTAGACCCCACTAAGTCACTTCCCCTGAAGGATGTAGCACATAGAGAGATTATTGCCCACACCTTT
>RJWJ010047374.1:0-10987 GCA_004363605.1 Indri indri
AAAAATAGAAAGAAATTAATTGGACAGCTAAAAATATATATACAGAAAAAATTAGCCGGGCATGGTGGCGCATGCCTGTAGTCCCAGCTACTCGGGAGGCTGAGACAGTAGGATTGCTCAAGCCCAGGAGTTTGAGGTTGCTGTGAGCTAGGCTGATGCCACGGCACTCGCCCCAGGCAAGAGAGTGAGACTCTGTCTCTACATACATACATACATACATACATACATAAATAAAGTGTATAGTTCAGTGGCATTAATTACGTTCACAATGTTTTGTGACCACAGCGTAGCTGTGTGGATGTTAGGGTTGCTTGATTTAAATATCCTGGAATTGTGTCTGTTTTTAGGTCAATTCTTGGAATTAGTGATTACTTCACATTAAAATGTTACTACTAGTCATAGAGTTGTTTATTTGACCAGAAAACACGTATGAACAGCTGAAGGTTTTTCGTTTCATTGACTCTTTTTATACTTCTCCAGCTATAAAGGATTCCTTCCTGACAAAACTGATGCTTTAAGTGTATATGTAAATAATAGGTTCATTAGTAGTTGTGTATGCATAAATTATACCTTCTGTGGTGATATAACATCATCCTGATCTAAGTATATGGTGCTGTCTGAAACTTCATAAATGAATATGTGAAATACTTATAGATTGCATTCATCTGGAAGGAATCTACTAGTAGGCCCACTCAAAGGATTGTTAACATCTCTTATAATTTCATGTTTTGGCAGGTAAACCTAGCCTTTAAGCAACCTGGAAAGAGACTAGAGCACCAAGGAATTAGAATTGAATTTGTAGGTCAAATTGGTGAGTTTTAAAATAGTATTACTTTTTTTCTTTGATAACTAAGTTTGAAGAGGGTTAGATTTGGCACTTGAATGACTGCATTAAAGCTTAGCTTTGTGGAAGGAAGGAATTGATTGTGCATAATAAAAGAGATGACTTATTTTATAAATATATTAAATCATGCTTCTTTTACTTATATTAAATATTTGACTCATCCTGTCTTTGTTATTGGATTTCATTACTAAAAATGAAAGGAGTTAAGTAAACTACCAGCCTTGAAAAATAATTCAAGTAAATTAGCTGACTTACTGAAATTCCCATCTGCCTGCATTTTTTACCAGCTTTACAATTAATTAGCAGCCTCATGTTCATCCTTCATTTTCTAATTACCCATGCTATTTGTTTTCCTGATCTAAGGTGTGCCTATAGCCAGACTTACCTATCAGAAAATTCCATGTGAAAAGGAAAAGTGTAATTTCTTCTTAACTTAGATCAACTTGTGTACATTTCCATACATATATTTCAGAGACACGCTTGATTTGGCAGGGAGTTAAACTGTATATAAATCTCTTGGCATTGCAGATTCAGAAAAGAGAAAAGAAAGTATGTCTTTATAATACTGTCTACATAACTAGATTTTTAAATCTAGCTTTCTAAGTTTTACTCTGCATTTTTAAAGTACAGTAAAACTTAGAAATTGAAATGGGCGGATATTTGTTTATATATCTATTCTGAATACGATTGTACTTGAGGGGCAAGTTGTAGTAATTAATTGATAGTTGGCTTTAGTCTTTTGTGTTTTATAGTTTTATTCAGGTAATATATTTGCCTAACTAAAACAAAACAATTTTTGCCTCGTCTGGAGGAAGTTCAAATAATTGCTGGTAATGTGTCAAACAGCTTCATTTTGATCAAAGAAATGAACTCATTTTTAATAGAAATTTTCATTGTGCTATGCTACTTGAATTTTTTATGCCTAAGTAGAGCATAATAATGAGAAGGATAACGATACTTAGATCATAGCTCTAGTTTATTAGAGACAAATCCAGCAATTCTTTTGGTAAAAATTATTTGCTTTGGAAGTAGAAGCTTGGGTTTTATTGAAATGGATATTAAATATAATTGGTCTTTTTGCTTTTTTAAATTTCTTAGAACTTTTCAATGACAAGAGTAATACTCATGAATTTGTAAACCTAGTGAAAGAACTAGCCCTACCTGGAGAACTGACTCAGAGCAGAAGTTATGATTTTGAATTTATGCAAGTTGAAAAGCCGTATGAATCTTACATCGGTGCCAATGTCCGCTTGAGGTATGAATGTGTATCAGAAGCTGTAATTATAGCCTGGGCAATATCGCAAGACCCCATCTCTACAAAAGACCAAAAAAAAAAAAAAAAGTAGCGGGGCCTGGTGGCGTGCACCTGTAGTCCCAGCTACTCAGGAGGCTGAAGCAGGAGGATCACTTGAGCCCAGGAGTTTGAGGCTTCAGTGAGCTATGATGACACCACTGCGCTTCAGCCTGGGTGACAGAGGGAGGCCCCCATCTCAAAAAAAAAGAAAGAATCTATAAACATAGTCAAAACCAGAAAGTAATGGCTAATATTGATATCTTATTCAAACTTCTAATTATAATTCTGGATTAGAAGACTTAAGATTCTTAAAAAGTCTGTCACATATTTTGAATGGCTAATGCTGATCTGAGGTTTATTGAGAGCTTTCTAACATTGTAGATTTGGAGAACCCCTTATGAGAAGTTGTAATCATACATTTCCTTGTGTGAATTGTCCCTTAGGCACTTCATTTGTCATGTATACTGAATTACCCTCTAAATCCATGAGATTCCCAGCAATTCTCATTTAGTATATGGTTAAGAAGTGATCTGAAGCCCCAAAGAGGTTATCTGATTTGTGTAACAGAACCAGAGTAGAAAACCAATTTTCTAAGTTCTCAGTCCATTGTCCTTTCCCTTCACCATGTCTTCAGGCAGGAAGCCACGGATGCCTCAGAGTCCAGGGCAATTGGAAATATGAATGTATCAGGTCTGAGATCCTCCTTTCATTGTTTAATTTGGATTATCCATCCAGAATGATCCAAAATTCCAAGTAGCAGTGCCTTAACTAGATAGGGATTAAACAAAAAGTTATCTGGAGAGATTTCTTCAAGTAGGCTTGATGACAGCCCTCTAAACTGATCTGAAAAGCATTTATACTGTCCGTAAAATCGAACTTTGTATTTTTTTCTTGTTGAGGGCATTTAAAAGAAAATTAGAATTCCTTTATGAAGTAATGAAGTAAGTTGATCCCAAGGAGTTCCTGTAAGAAGGAGAAAGCTGAGTTGCAGTTAATGTTTGCTCATTTAAAACACTAAAATTTATCACAGGTCATTTAACTCTTCCTCTTCATTTTGTAGATATTTTCTTAAAGTGACAATAGTAAGAAGACTGACAGACTTGGTAAAAGAATACGATCTTATTGTTCACCAGCTTGCCACCTATCCTGATGTTAACAACTCTATTAAGATGGAAGTGGGCATTGAAGATTGTCTACATATAGAATTTGAATATAATAAATCAAAGTAAGTACCTTTCACAGATAAATGTTCAGGGAAAATTAAAAACTGAACTTTTCAGCTCTTTGTAAATTGGTCAAAGTAAGGATAGAATTGACATTAATCTGATATTAACACACCAACAGTCTCTGAGCTAAGAGAACCTTCAAGGGTTTGGTCTGGCTTTCACCCAGTGCAGATGTCTTTAATGTTCTATTCCTGATAACTTTGCTTGGCTACTTTTTTATAGAGTATCTTACCATCTCAGAAGGCAGCCAGTCCTATTGTGTCTGTAAAATTTTATCTTTCTGGCTTAATATCACATCATCCTGGCCATCTCTTTTCACATATTTTCACCTTTACCACTTAAACCATTACTAGCATCCTTTTGTATACCTTTCCATTGCGGGGAGAATGAGAGTATATATGTTCATGTACATTGTATTATTACAAAATCAGCTTATATTTTGTTTATTGTTTAATGCCTTTTTAAACTTAATTATGGAAAATTTCAAATATATACCAAAATATATGAATAGTATACTGAATAATATAATGAATACTCATGTAAACATTGCCCAGCTCCAACAGTTATCAATCCATGGTTGGATTTGTTTTATCTGTATTCAGCTTCTATGCTCCCCATAGATTATATTGAAGCAAATTCCAGATCTATAATTTAATTCATAATTTGCTTCAGTGTAATCTATAGAGGGAGTATATATATCATTTCATACATGGACCAAGATGTTTTCAGAAATATTATTTATAAGAACAAAAAATCGAAGGCCATTTAAATCCTTATCAGTAGAACAGTTAAACAAATTATGGTCCAGCCATACTGTAGAATGCCAAAGAGTTAAAAAGATTGAGACAAATGTGTATTTACTTCTCCAGAAGAGTATCCATGATATATTAAGTGAAAAGGGTAGCCATAGAAACAGCATGTATAGTATTATAGTATTCCATTTTTGTAAAATAATAATGTTTTTAGATATGAATAGAAAAGAGCCTGCCATGATATACACCAAGCTGATAACAGTGGTTGTCTTTAGAGGATAAATTATGTGTTTACTATATATATCTCTGTTGTTTGAATGTTCTATGACAAGCTTATATTCTGTCTATTCAGAAAAATGTTTTTAAAAATAAAAAATTATGTATCATTATAAATATAACTATAATACTGTTATATCTAAAAATATTAATAACTCCTTACTATCTTCATATATTCAGTGTTCCCATTTCCCTAATTATCTCATAAATGTCTTTCTTTTCTCACATGATTTGTTCAAATCAGTATCCAAACAAGGTCTATACATTGCATTTGGTTGTTTGGTTCTTACATCTCTTTTAATTTATAAGTTTTCCCCCTATTTTTTTCATTAAACTATTTGTTGAACAAATCGGTGTAACCTGTATTATTCCCCTCCTACACATTCTTCTGTTACGTGATTTTTTTATTAGTTGTCACTCCCAGGTTTATATCACTGAAAATGTGATATGTATGCCTTCAGGGTCTTAAAATTATATTGTTGATAAAATTATCTGACAATTTGGGACCTAAAACTTAACATTGAAGCCTCTCTTTAGACTAACATAATTGTATTAATCAACTCTTAGGATATTATTTTGAGAGCCAAACCTGGGAGGAGGCTAAAAGTCCTCTAGGTATTGTAGGTATTCCCAGGTTTATTACCACATCATTTCAAAGTACCTGGGAATAGTCTTTGAGTTAAACTCAACCTATCGAGGTAATCCTTATAAATCGCTCTCTGTAGCCAGATATGTTAGCTGAACTGTTCTTTCACTTAGAAGAATAATGATACTAAACTCTCATGTAGAGCTTTTAATGTTGAAAAATATCTTTATATACCAAATATTTCAAGCACAAAAATCTTAATTTTCCACTCAGTTAAGTGCTTAGGTTCTCTGGAAACTAAGTTAACCTTTAAGTAGGACCAACAATTAATCAGGCTAATTATTCCCTCTGAGGTATATTGATGATCAACTTTCAGTTCTTATTTGCATAGTGAAATAAGTACTTTTTTGAAAAAAGGGGACATTAAACAATGTGAATAGTAAAAATGGTATTCTTAAGTAATTATTATACTAAAGTTAGCTATCAGTCTTTCAGGACATGTTTAACTCTTTTTGTTTAAACTGATATTTAGTGAGATACCTTCTTTCCCAATAGGTATCATTTAAAGGATGTGATTGTTGGAAAAATTTACTTCTTATTAGTAAGAATAAAAATACAACATATGGAGTTACAACTGATCAAAAAAGAGATCACAGGAATTGGTAAGTTGAAAAGAGTATTTGAATTAAAATTCTTTGTTTTAGTTGAAATCACAAAATATCATTTAAACTGGCAGTAAGTTAATGATTTTTTAAAAATTAATTTTTGAATAGGTAATAAATTTACATGGTTCAAAAATAAAGTGTAAAAGACTATACAGTAAAAAGTGCCCTATTTCTGTACTCTAGCTACTCATAGGTATTTAAAAGTTTTAAAATCTTTCTAGGTAATTATATAAGTACCTATATATTATACACACCCCTGTTTACTTAAATGGTGATGTATAATACATACTTTGCTTTTTCACTTAACAGTGTATCTTAAAGATCAATATCATCAGTGTGTGGGACATTTCATCTTTTTTATAGTATTCCATTTTATTGATATACTAGAATTAAATCAGTCCACTGTTAGTGGACATACAAGTTGTTTCCAGTCTTTTGCTATTACAAATGATGCTTTAATTAGTAATGTCATTTTGCATGTATGTGGACATGTGTGCAAGATAAAATCTTAGTGGAATTACTGGATCAAAGGGTATATTTGTGTATAATTTTGTTACATATTATTAATTTGTTCTCTTTAGGGATTATGCCAATTTGCATTACTATCAAGCAGTGAATGTAGGAAAGCCTCTTTTCCCCCATATTCTCACCAGCACAGTGTTATAAAAACTTGAAGCCAATTTCATGGATAAGGAGGAAAAAAGTAATCCATTGTAGTTTTGAGGGTTTTTTTGTTTCTTTTTTTTTTTTGAGACAAGAGTTTTGCTCTGTTGCCTCCAGCTAGAGTGCAGTGGTGCCATCATAGCTCACTGCAACCTCAAACTCCTGAGTTCAAGTGATCCTCCTGCCTCAGCCTCCTATTTTTGGTAGAGACAGGGTCTCGCTCTTGCTCATGCTGGTCTCAAACTCCTGACCTTAAATGATCCGCCCGCCTTGGCCTCCCAAAGTGAGCCACCATGCCCAGCTGAAATCTTTTTTTATGGATTCTTCCCCTCCCTCCAGCTTTATTGAGGTATAATTGGCAAATAAAGATTGTATATATTCAAGGTGTACAATGGGATGTTTTGATAAATATATACATATGTTATAAAATGATTACCACAATTAAGCTAATCAGCATATCTCATTATAATTTCAATTCACAGTTTTCTCATTCTGACTGAGGGTGAGCATCTTTTCATGTGTATAAAAACTATTTGTATTTCTTTTCTCTAAATTGTTTATATCCATTGCTCCATTTTCTATGGTACTATTATTTTTTTCCTTACTGATTTGTAGAAACTATATTTTAGAGAAATCAATCCCTTTTTCTGTATTAAGAGTAGCAAAAATTTTCCCCAGTTTGTCTTGCCTGTGGTGGTTTATGCCATATAGAAGTCCTTGGTGTTTATATAGTCAGATTTATCAGTTTTTCCTTTTATGGCCTCTGGGTTTTATACCATGGTTAGAAAGGTCTTTTTCACACTGAAGTTCTAAAAATAATTTTCTGTGCTTGATTCTACTAAAATAATAAATTGTGGTTTGGGGATTTTGTTTTGTTTTTGTTTAAAATTTTAATTCATTTGGAATTTGTTCTGAGGTAAGGTATGAGGTATGGATCCAGCTTTACCTTTTTCCAGACAGCTGACCAGTTGCCCCAATATCATTTACTGGTTCATTACTACTTTTTAATTTTAATTAGTATATAGATTTACTTTGTCCCCTTTAACTTTGTTAATTTTTTGCTCGAAGTAATTTTAGGCAACACTTTCTAAGAATTTATAATCAGTAGGCCAGGCATGGGTGGCTCATGCCTGTAATCCTAGCACTTTGGGAGGCCGAGGTGGGAGGTTTGCTTGGGGCCAGGAGTTCAAGACCATCCTGAGCAAGAACAAGACCCTGTCTCTACAAAAAAATAGAAGAATTAGCCAGGCGTGGGAGTGTGCACCTGTAGTCCCAGCTACTCAGGAGGCTGAGGTGGGAGAATCGTTAGAGCCTAGGAGTTTGAGGTTGCTGTGAGCTATGATGATGCCACTGTACTCTAGCCTGGAGACAGAGGGAGATTGCCTAAAAAAAAGAAAAAGGAATTTATAATTAGTAGTCATAATTATAAACATCTGTGATTTCTTAAGTTCCATGTTTCTACCTGTTAGTAAATTTAAGTGATTTTAAGATATTAAAACCAAACTTCAGGTTCCCATTTGTTGTTTTAAAAGAGATTGTTTATTTAAACTTTTTTCTAATTATAAAAATTATATGCTATTATAGAAAAATTTTAATAAAAGAAAAATAATCTATACTCATTATCCAAAACAGACTTTAGTCTTTGCATATTACATATTTTATAGCATTGAGTTTTGGTATATTTTTCTCAGTTATTGTTGACTTTTAGCTGGACAACTAAAAACATATAGAAAAAATTAGCCAGGCATGGTGGTACATGCCTGTAGTCCCAGCTACTTGGGAGGCTGAGGCAGGAGGATTTCTGAGCCCAGGAGTTTGAGGTTGCTGTGAGTCAGCCTGATGCCATGGCACTTGAGCCAGGGCAACAGAGTGAGACTCTGTCTCAGAAAACAAAACAAAACAAATAAAAATGTCTGGGTTCAAATAATTTCTTAGAGGGTAAATCTCCAAATTTATATATGTTAGTCAGTTATTCAGTTTGATGTTTTGTGTGTATTAAAATTAAGTCCAAGAAAAGATAGTTTGGGGTGTTGCAGAGAAAACTAGTATGTAATGGTTAATTCTGATGTGTATTGATAGTTTCTAGTCTAGATATTAGAAATGATAGGAGGAACTTTGTAAGGAAGATTCTTCCTGAACTGTATCTTACCTCTGGGCAGAAGGGAGTGAAACATTCAGTTGAGTGAAGAGTATGTTAAGTGTAGATCAAGAAATAGAAAGTGATCGACACTTTTTACAAAATGGGAAGATAAATTACAATAGTATTAAAATAATGTTAAAATAGGAAAAAGTCACAAGGCTGGAAATTGTATCCTGGAAATATTTAAATTAATATCATGTATATTGTGGCACTAGGACCCAGTACCACAACAGAAACAGAAACAATCGCCAAATATGAAATAATGGATGGTGCACCAGTAAAAGGTAACACACTTTTCAGTTACTTCTTTTGTGTAGCGCAAACAGCAGTGTTTGTGGCATTTAGTTTGTATTTATTTAGTGTGAAACTATTCATGAATTCTTATTATGATGGTTTTTAAGGTCATCTTTGTATAGTTGCTAAGAAGACTGTTATCGTACTTCCTAGTCTGAAATAAGGTTTAATTTTTCACTCAGTTTAAATTTAGAATTTAGAAAAGACTGTGTGTGTGTGTGTGTATGTGTGTATGTGTATTATACATAGAGTTCTGAATTTGTAATATTTGTATTGTCTTCTGTTATAATAGTTCATCTTTGTAAATCTTTTCTCTCATGCTGACCACAGATGCAGTATGGCTGAGCATTAATTCCTGTGGGATTTTGGAGTTATTATAACCCCATGAGAAAATAAGCAGTTCTATTACTAGATAATTTACGGTGTCTGAGACAATGAAGCCAGTATTTATCATGTTTAATTTATGTCTTTTGGGTTTTTGTCACTGTTTGTAATTACTTCAGAAAGCAGCTACTATTTATTGAGTGCCAAGTGTAGATGAGGCATTGTAGTCTCAGGTGCTCTAAAGCTCCATACCACTCTTTGAGTCAGGTGATGGTTCCATATTTTGCAGATGAAACTGAGATGTAGAGAGGTTAAAAAACTCACCAAAGGTGATATAGCTAATCATTGCAGAATTTACGTTTGAGCCCAGTTCTTTCTGACTCCATGACCCATGTATGTGTACTCTTGTGTTATGCAACATTACTTTGTAAAATCCCAGTAAAAAAATTTTTTTACATAAAATATCTTTCAGCAAATATTGTACATGAGAAAAGTATTACCTAAAAAATACTCAAAAGAGAATGTACAAATAATTACCCTTGGGAAAATAGAAGCAATAAGAATCTGAATGGCAATATTTTTGGTAATGAAGGAATATCATCATTCTGTACGTGTTTGTTGCTTTGGATGTATTAGTAATAAGGATTCAAGAGTTTTGTAATACATGATTAGAAATTATGGTAAACTTCATGAAAGCAGAAAATAACAACTACTTATATAGAACTTATCTGCTGGCACTGTTCTAAGTTCTATATTAACCCATATAGTCCTTACAGATTCCCTGTGAGCACTCTTGTTATTCCCCATTTCACAGAGGAGGAACTTGAAACAGAATGGTTAAGTGATTTGGTCAAGGTCACACAGCCAGTGAGCAATGCAGTTGAGATTTGAAGCCAGGCATTCTGGCTCTAGAGTAGTAGTTCTCATCTAGGAGCAACTTGTTTGGGGACATTTTTGGCTGTTACTACTGGGGGTGCTGCTGGCATCTAATGGGTAGAGGCCAGTGATGCTGCTAAACATCCTACAGAGGATAGGACCTTCCCCACAACAAAGAATTATCCAGCCTAAAATGTCAGTGCTGCCTGAGGCTGAGAAACCCTGGTCTTTATGCTGTACCTCATGAAAGAATAAAGCATTAGTATCTACTCTATAATGCTTAGTCTTAAGTGTTACGTGACTATAAATAATCATCTTTTAGAATTAAATGGAAATTCTTTTTCTTTCAGGTGAATCAATTCCAATAAGACTATTTTTAGCAGGATATGACCCAACTCCAACAATGAGAGATGTGAACAAAAAATTTTCAGTACGGTACTTTTTGAATCTAGTGCTTGTTGATGAGGAAGACAGAAGGTACTTCAAGCAGCAGGTATGGTGCTACCCAGGCTGGTATTTTGTTCTGTGGCAGATCTAGAAACACCTAGAAAGCTTTCTTGCTAAGCTTTACTGTACTGAGTGAGTGGGAGTTTCTAAGTAAATGAAAATACTCAGGGTATGATAAAGAAGTAGATGAGAATAGAATTGTGTTGTTACCATTCTGCAAGACTCAGAATGAGCTACAATTTGTAAGGGCTTTTATTTTTCTCTTAAAAGTTTTGGGTTTTTCTTGTTTTAAATAAAAGCATCTGTTTGTTTAAAAAAAAAATCAGGTATCCGGGCATGGTGGCTCATGCCTATAATCCTAGCACTCTGGGAGGCTGAGGCCGGAGGATCATTTGAGCTCGGGAGTTTGAGACCAGCCTGAGCAAGAGCGAGACCCCGTCTCTACTTAAAAAAAAAATAGAAAAAAATCAACTGGACAACTAAACATATATATATATATATATATAAAATTAGTCAGGCATGGTGGCGCATGGCTGTAGTCCCAGCTACTCGGAGGCTGAGGCAGTAGCATTGCTTGAGCCCTGGAATTGGAGGTTTCTG
>RJWJ010047375.1:0-10990 GCA_004363605.1 Indri indri
GGGAAATCTCTGGCAGTGTAACATTATTTGCCAGATGAAGGTTTATCCAGAATAAGATGCTCTGCTGTTTTTAATTAATTCTGAATTGTGTACAGGATCTTGAAAATTAGAAGCAAGAACAAAGAAAAATCTGTACAGAGGAGGAGGATTACAGGCAGGTAACATCTGCGCTGTTGCCACTCAAATGCTGCACATAATTAAACATCTAGCCTCAGAGTCCTCACAGCTGGTGATCCAATAATATCTGAAAAAGGAGATGGCTGGCCCCCTGTGGCTATTTCTTACATTGATTTTTTTAAAAACACATCACAGTACTATTATTTTACTCTGTTTCAATTAGGCTATTTTGGGTTTCCTGTAGGCTTATGACTCTTGACTTTCAAAATCAGTGAAATATAATTTGCTTCCATATAAGCCTTTCATCAATTGTCATTACAATGCACGTGTAGAAATCCTGGCAATATTAACTTAGTCCAGTGCAACAGACGCTGCCTCCACTTAATCTAATACCTGGTAAATGCCGCCGACTGTTACAGAAACCAGGAATTGTGCACCCGTAAAGAATAACTTGTAGATCCAAAAGAAAAAAGTGTTTTAACATTAAAAAAAAAATCTGCTGCCAGAGAAAGCTGACTAATTGGAAGAGTATACGAAATATTTTGAAACTGTATTAACCTATTCTTTCAGGGTCATGCACTGAAGCCTTGTTATTTTGCTAATGTGACATTTTCTTTCAAAAGAATTTTAAATTTCAAGTCCAGCATTTAACACGGCCAATAATTATACTGATTTTGATTGGTATTTTGGAGTTTACATCTTGATCATTTAATATTTACTTTATGCCTGTTCATCTAATCTCCTCAACTGGATTGTCAGTTCTTACAGAGCATTGCCTGGCATTTCATTTTTATCTTTCTGCATTACCTGGTATAGCGCTGGGTGTGCACGGAAAGATCTATATAACTAATAGAAGATTAAAAAAAATCCAGTAAACTTGCACATAATTTAGTCTACAGAGTGGGAAAGAAAAATACTTTTAATTTGGGCAGCGACTTTGGAATCTGGATACCAACCTCTCTGATGAACAATCAGATTTAGACTTTGTGTTTAAAAATTCTAAGCAGCTGACATTTCTGGGAGCCTTTCCAATGGAGCAGGGTAGTGAGGTTGGTGGTGGCTAGACATCCCACATCTCGCACACCCCCAAAGGTTTTGGAATTCCCACTTCTCTGTAGCCTCTTTCCTAAAATCATTGGCCCAGTTTCTAGTCACAACATTCTAAGAGCCAAGTTTTCAGTCCCAGAGTCACAAAGTAATATATGATGAATACAAACCACCTGTTTGCCTACCAATGAGGAATTTACTAACCTCTTTCCAGCTTTTTCTTAGACTTCTAAATACCCCATAAATCCAAGAGACCAGCTTTTCCACATGGGGCCTCAAACTGAGCTAGTTCCAGCCCTTGGGCAACTGAGATGTAAGCGTAATATGTCACATAGGCCAGCTTCAATTTTATCTTAAAATGATCATTACAATTTAAATGCAGCATTACAGACAGACGATACCTACACAGGGAGGCTCTTCTCGGTTTGCAGAAGAGAGTGGAGCCATTAAGTTCCTTCCTATTGCTAAGCAACAGTTGTGTTAAAATCAAACTGCTCTCAGCTCTCAAAGAGCAGAAAAATGAGTCTATTCAATTCAGGGCACTACAGGTGAAGGGAGAAGAGAAAGACTGTTTGGAGACCTTGAAATATAAGTAGATTTAAGCTACATGTTAATTTCAGAGATATTCCCTCCATTTCAAAATATTTGTAGAATATGAGCCCAGGGTGCTCTTTTCCACAGGGAACAACCCTGACATGCTTCTCTTTCCAAAATGAAAATATGCTCCTTAAATCCAACTTGATTAAGAATAATTTGGGTGAAGGTTACTCGCTACCATGATCCCACCTGTATTGGTTACCTATTGCTGCATAACAAATTACCCTAAGGCTTAGAGACTTAAAACGACAAACATTTATTATCTCACAGTTTCTTTGGGATAAGAATTCAGGTCGTAGCTGGATGGCCCTGGCTGAGGGTTACTCCAGATGTCCACCAGGCCTGCAGTCCTCTGGAGGCTGCGCTGGGGCTGGAGGACCCGCTTCCAAACTCACTCACAGGGCTGCTAGCAGGACACCTCCTTCCTGCTTTCTCGCCTTGTGGGACTCTCCTCGTGACACAGCAGCTGATTTTCCCCAGAGCAAGTGATCCAAGAGTGAGATTAACCAAGTTGGAGGGTCTGTGGTTTTGATGACCCAGCCTCCAAAGACACCCATGATCACTTCCACTTTATTTTATTCATTCAAGTTACAAAGCTCAGCCCACACTAAAGAGGAGGGAAATTAAACTCCACCTCTTGAAGAAGAAGTATGAAAGAATTTTTTGGCATATTTTTAAAACCATCAGACCACCTGACAGAAACGTTCATGCCTCTTTCTAAACAAAATGGCGGCATTCCTGGAAGCATGAGACCTAAGTTCCAGCTTTGCCCTGCATATGTCAGGCAGAGGCTGGGATTGGTGACAGCTCCGGTGGGCCCTTTCTTCAGTATTTTTTTAAACATCAAGTGCCCATCAGGCCAAGATAATAAAGTACTGGTGAATCCAAGCAGGATGGGGTGGTGGTTAGAATAGCCAGAGGACAGGATTCAAATCTGCCACTTAGTACCTACGTGACCTTAGGTGATTCACTTAACTCTCTGTATCTCAATTTCCTCCACTAGAAAGTGAGCATAATAATATCATAATAGTAAGTACTTCAGATATAAGCCAACATATACAAAGCTTAGAACAGTGCTTGGTATATAGCCTATGGAAGTATATAATGCTAAATTAATATTGTTATCTTTATGTTGATAAGTGCAACCACTCAATTTGTATTCAGAAATGTCCAATTGGACAGCACAGGAAAGGAGTTTGCAAGGTGTGGGTGAGACTTTGGGAGGCCCTCTGTAAAAGCTACCCACAATTGCTACGTAGACACAGTCAACAGAAGAGGCTAATTGCATGTTATCAAGTTGCCTCCTCAGGTCTCCCCAGCACTTGTGAAGCTGGAGGCTACCAATACCAGTAAGCGTGCAGCCCATATCAGTCACATCTGCTGCACAAAACAGGAACCTGTAGTCTAAGGGGAGAGTTTCCTGGCAGCTAAAAGGCCCCTTTCTCCCTTAACACAGACTGTAGAAGTTTTAAGGCTTTGTTTACCCTCTGTTGACTTCTACCACTAACCATATAAAAGCAGTATATTTCTAAAATTATGTTGAATATGATATTTAATTTTTGACATAGTAGTTTGGAAAATGTTATAACTAGAAGCTTATCCCATCCTTTTAATTTATGGGGCTAATGAAATGTTACATAATCAAAACATTATCGTGGATTATTTCTCCCCAAAGAAAATTCGCTGAGAAGTTTCACTTTCCATTGCATATTGTTTTGTTTTGCTTTTCCACTGCATACTGTTGAGGCTGTCTACTATTTCTAAAGTTCCAGAGTAATGATTCTCAGCTTTGTGTAATAGCGACATGCCTATTGTTGTTTATTTGCATTTATTGTAAAGGTTGAAATAACCAGAAAGTCCAGGAAACCAGAATGCTTTTTAGTCTAATATAATGAAAGTTTTTGTTTTGTGATTGTTCTGAATCATCATTAGATAGTGAGACCCTTTCTGACTCATCAGAGATTATGTTCAGCATTCTTGCATTGTTAAAAGTATTTTATTGTACATTATTTTTTTGAAAATTTGTATTCTCTTCAGAAAAATCAGGAGTCCTATGTTTAGATATTTTTTTCTCTTCCCAATTGATCTCTCTCAGCCTAAGAGTTTTCACCTTTAAAATAAAGGGACTTGTCTTCTATGAATACACTTTTCTCCATGGAAAAGTTCTATGGAACCAGGATGTAATCCTAGAAAGGCATTGTAGGGCACATTCTTCAATGGGAGAGCAACTCCCTGCAGGACCCAGTAGGATGCATTAGGAGACTACTGGACACTGACCAGGCTGCAAGAGGCAGGGCCAGCTTCATGGTGTGCAATCTGTATCACACTGGGCCCTTGCTTAGAAGGGCCCATGCTCTGCTGTCACTATCTTGAAATTCCTAATACTATTTTCAATAAGAAGACCTGCATTTTCGTTTTGCACTGGGCCCTACAGAGTGTGTAGCCGGTCCTAGCAAGAAGACATATCTCCGGGAAATAGATGCAGAATTCCAAAAGGTGAGAACATACCATGGACAAAATGCAGCAGGATAGCAAAAGAGGACATGAATAAGAAATAAGGCAAGGGTGGGTTGCCCAAAAAGTGAAAACATAGTGAGGGCCCCATGGAGAAACATTACACGTAGCCAGCGTTTTGACCTTAGACTTCCAAATGCCATTGCTAAAACAGGTTAGAGGGCCTATTTCCTGTTATCCCCTGACTAGCCAGGAAACAGAAAATCGGATGCAGAAAGTGAGCATAGTGTTTTCAGGGTTGGCACATAGGACAGCAGTGATGCTTAGCCTTATGTCTGTTTTCACACCATTCACATGTGTGGCGCATTTCCATCAATAACATCTCTTTTTTGGAGTGCTCGCTTCTGGGAGGCTGCTCATAATCCTCAGGGGGGCAGGTGTACTTTACAGAAGTCCCTGTTCTTATTCCACAGGACCCAGTAGGCTGCATAAGGAGACTATTGGACTCTTGACCAGAGTGCAAGAGGCACCCACACTCCACTGGGAATCAATGCACTAGAACATCTACATGCTATTAAGTTTCTGATTTTAAAGCAGAAAATCAATGTGTAATCCCTGCCTGAAGTTTCAATTTTAGCTTGTAATGTAGACATTGGATAAAGCCCAGATTCTGTGCAGATAAGCTATTTAAACCGTGCTGAGTGTTCTTACTAATCCTGAAAGAGACTACAGACAGCAGAGTACATATGTGACACTAACTTAATTCACAGTAATCAATATTGTACTGCAGATTTAATCCATTCTCAATACAGAGGTAAATGCTTCCTCTAACCAGATCATACCTTTGCACTAAGGCCCTGGTTTCTGCAATCCTGTGAAAAATCGCAGACCCCTCAATGCCAACTGCTGGCCAACTAAGAATCCCCACACAGACTACTAATTTCTCATCCAGCTCATCTCTCTGGAGGTCCCAAACTGCTGTATCTGTCACCTAGGGAAAGGCCAGGTGGATACAGAGGTGGAAAAAAGATGGAAAGAAATGAACGTGCTGCAGACAAAGACAGGAGCGAGAGTCAATACCAAAGTGAACTAATTCAGGTTTCCAAGCTCTTGCTGTCTTTGATGTTAATATGGGATTAGAGGTGATATCGGGGCAGAGAAAGCAGCAATTCGGTGGCAGATAGATCTGAGACTCATCCTCAGTGACTATGAGAATGTGGGCAAAGGCCTTCACCACGCCAGGTCCCACACTTGCTTGAGAACCTGTAAAGTGAGGAGACGAAGAAAGCAAGTCCCCACTGTGTCCCTTCCATAGTGGCGGGTAACAGTGAGGCATCCCTTAGATCTTTGAAATAAGGTTACCCTCTGAAAGCAAAAGTGGTCAAGCACAGTGCACGAGAACAGATCAACTTTCTGTCAAATGGCCCAGCCAAAGAAAAAGAAGATGCGCGGGGGTGGCACTGAAGAGATGCAGCAGCCACTGCCAATATTTAGGAGTGTCTCTGGAAATCCGAGCTCTATCAACCTACCATGCCAGCTGTGATTATAGTAAATCCGAGGTCACACACTGGTGGCTCACAGCCAAATATGGCCCACAGAAGTATTTTGTTTGGCCTGGACAGTGCTTTTTAAAGAGTGTGAATTCACTTCCAACATTTAAAAACAGAAGATTTCACATAAATATACAGATTTATGCCTTTTCTTAAAAACAAAAAACAAAAAACAAAACAGAGAAAACACATCTGACAGCCCTAGTCCTGCAGTCCCCCCTGGCAGCAATCAGCAGGAGCTGAGCAGTGGCTGTCCCCTTTAAACAGGGCTTCAGCTCTCCATTCCAACTTAGGATACTTGCCTGGCCCTGAACTGGATGAAACTGCAATGCAATCAAGCGGCGATTAAGCAATGTGAGTGAGGCACAATCAACTGTATTGTACCTTTGCTGAGGAGAGATGGTAACAGAGGAGAATGGTCTGCAGGGAGCCCAGGAAAGGGCAGTGCAAAGAGAGAGAACTTGGAAGCGCAGCACAGTCAGGGAGCACGGTGCTCGGGCCATCTGGAGCAAGGATTTGGTCTGCCTGGAAAGTGCAGCAAAGACACATCCATGCTCTAGCTTGCCGTGTGGCATCTCTCCAGGAAGAGAATGCAAGGCCCACCTGCCTCGCTGCTTTGCAGGCTCAGGGCTGCACTCACACTAGTCAAAGATGTAGCTCCTCAGTTCCACAATTCTAATTCTGGACAATATGCGAGCATGTGACTGTGTGTGCATGTCTGTGTGTGTGTTTAAAAATAGTACTTGGAATTACTGTTAATTTAAATTTGGTTTGCCAAAGCTCTTTATTTTTCATTAACAATAGTGATAATAATATTTTTATTTAAAAATATAAATTAGATATATCCCATATCTTATCCCCAAAACTTCAACTAGCAATCTTTGGTGAAATAATTAAAAAACAGTTTTTTCATATTTTGAAAAAAACAATAGAAAATATGTCTCAAACTAAGATACCCTCCAGTAGGAAAAAGCAAACACAAAGACATTCTGAATCTGTTGAAGAATGAGAGAAAACAGGTGAATGCAAAAAAAAAAAAAAAATCCCTAGCAGTTTTTGTTCAGAAATTACCCAGTGACTCTAGACAACAAGGCTCATGAAGATATAGCTTATCTAGTTTCAAAGTTTGAATTCCAATAGGATGTATACAGAAAGATCTTTGTGAGGTTATTTTGCTGGGTGCCTTTTGTGACCTGGTTGTATGTTGACATGATTATATTTATTACTGTAAAAAAACAAAAAGAGCACCAACTATATCAACACCATTGTCCAGTTTCAAGTCCAGTACCAAGGACTTGAAAGGAAGCACTGGTAATTCAAAATGTAGGCTTATAAAACTTAATGTTAGTTTTAGCCAGTGCAATAAAGCAAGAAAAGAAATAAAAGGCATACAGATTGGAAAGGAAGAAATAAAACTATCTTTATTCACAGATGAAATGATTCTATATGTAAAGAATCCTACACAATCTACCAAAAAACCCTAGTATAACTAATAAATTTAGCAAGGTTGTAGGAAACAAGACAGTGTAGAACAATCACTTGTATTTCTATATATTATATTAAGCAACAAACTATCTAAAAATGAAAGTAAGTAAACAGAGCTATTCACAATAACACCCAAAAAGTCAAATACTTAGGAATAAATGTAATAAATCAAATGCAAGACTTGCATGCTGAAAAATATAAAACATTGTTGAAATGAGAGAAGATGAAAGTAAATGAAGAGACATTCCAAGTTCATGGATTGAAAGATGGAATATTGTTAAGATGTGCAATTGTCCCCAATTTGTCCTATAAAATCAATAGATTACAATAAAAATCCCACCATGTGAGACTGTGAGTTTCAGCTCTGACTTGTAAGGAACTTGGAAATTATCACATTCACTTAACACAAGAAAAAGCTGACCAACTGAAAATCAACAACTTTTCTTGGACACATCAGAAAATTAAGGCTGCTGGGCAAATAGCCATCCCCCAAAATCTGGAGAGAAAGGTATATCCAGAGAGACATAGTCAAGATCGGCTTACCTGGAGCGGAAGTCGCTGGAGCCATAAGCTGGAAGCAACACTTGAATGGTCCTGTTGATGAACTGCTGCAGGCTGAGTGTGGACCAGCCTGAGAGTGGGACACTCACACATTCATGGGCTTTATCTCCAGGAACCACACCAGGCCCTCACAGTAAAGATTGGGGGAAGATTTCTTCACAGCTCTTGCAGGGAGAGGGGCAGAGTAACATTGTGAAATATGTCCAGAGCCTTCTCCACAATGAAGGCCCACTCTTCAGGGAAACAGATTTTGCCCAAGCCTTACCCAGCTCGGGAAAGGGTATTTCTCTCACTCCCGTCCCCTCTTGCCTTTCCGTCTTACCTTACATGGTCTATAGGGGTCAGGGATTCAAGGAAATAAATTGGGAATGCCGCAGCCAGGGAAGTAGGGGACAGTGGGAAAAGAAGCCATCAATGGAGAAACATTGACAGCTTCAAGACATGAATCCCTTCAAACACTGAGATTTCACTGAAAGATACAGAATACTCTCCCTCCCTACCACCGCCCCACCCCACCAGCAGAGATCCAGTATGACAACAGTAGATTACCGCAGAAAGAGCTGGAAGGTGTAGATTCTCCCTGTGGAGGCACTCCTAGGGAAGCCCACAGTCAAGAGGAAAAACAACAAGAAGCACACTGAAGAAATCTGAAGCCTCTGGTTCCTACAGCTACAGCAAACATCAAACTCAGCACCAATTCTAGCCAGATTAACACAGCTCTTCACACTTAAAGGCCTATTTATCTCAGCCTCTATTACCTGATACAACTTGTCTGGGGCTCAACAAAAAATTACAAGGCATGCCAAAGGCAAGAATAAACACAGTCTGAAAAGACTGTATGAGTTTGCGCAGGCTACCATAATCAAATACCACAGACTGAGTGGTTTAAACAAAACAAATGTATTTTCTCACAGTTCTGGAGAATAGAAGTTCAAGATCAAAGTGTCAGCAGGTTTGGTTTCTCCTCAGACATCTTTCTCTGGCTTGCAGATGGCCATCTTCTTCCTGTGTCTTCACATGGTCACCCTTCAGTCTATATGTATGTCCTAATTTTCTCTTCATATCAGGCCTGCCCATGTGAACTCACTTAACCTTAATGACATCTTTAAAGACCCTGACTCCAAATACAGTCATATTCATAGGTAATGAAAGGATTTCAACATATGAATTTGGGGGAGACACAACTCAGCCCATACCAGAGACAAAGCAAGTATCAGAACCAGGCTCAGGACTGGGTGTGGTGGCTCACGCCTATCATCCTAGCACTTCGGGAGGCCAAGGTGGGAAGATCGCTTGAGGTGAGAAGTTTGAGACCAGCCTCAGCAAGAGAGAGACCCTGAGAAAAGGTCCCTCACCAGAACCTGACCATGTAATAGTACTGACTCCATTTTAAGTCCCCAGCATATTAAAGGAAAGTTTTACTTGTTTGAGTTTAAAAACAAAAAAGAGCAAGACCCCTATCTCTACGAATAATAGAAAAATTAGCTGGGCATGGTGGGACATGCCTGTAATCTCAGCTACTTGGGAGGCTGAGGCAGGAGGATCCCTTGAGCCCAGGAGTTTGAAGTTGCAGTGAGCTATGATGATGCTACTGCAGTCTAGCCTGGGTGACAGAGCAAGACCCTGTCTCCAAAAAATAAATAAATAAAATAAAGAATCAGGCTCAGATATGACACAGAGCTTGGAATTATTAGGCAGGGAATTTTAAATAACTATGATTTCAGATGATCCTCAACTTACGATGGGGTTATGTCCTGATAGCCTATCATAGTTTGTTTGAAAATATCATAAGTCAAAAATGCATTTAATACACCTAACCTACGAAACATGGTAGCTTAGCCTAGCCTAACTTAAGCATGATCAGAACACCTAGGTTATAATAAAATGCTGAATATCTCATGTAATTTATTGAACACTGTACTGAAAGTAAAAAAACAGAATGGCTGCATGTGTAAAAAAACAGAATGGTTGCATGTGTACTCGAAGTATAGTTTCTACTGAATGAGTATCACGTTCACACCATTGTAAAGTCAAAAAATTGTAAGCTGAACCATCGTAAGTCAGGGACCATCTCAATACGTTAAGAGCTCTAATGGAAAAAGTAGACGACATACAAGAACAGATGGGTAATGTAAGCAGATAGATGGAAACGAAGAATCAAAGGGAAATGCTAGAAATAAAAAACAGACACAGAAATGAAGAATGGCTTCACTGGATTCATCAGTAGATTCAACGCAGCTGAGGGAAGAACAGTGCGCTTGAAGAAAGGTCAATAGTGGTTTCCAAATTGAAATGCAAAGAGAAACAAGAAAGGGGAAAAAAACCAACCCCAAACAGAAGAGAACATATAAGAACTGTGGGACAATTTCAAAGGTATAACACACACATAATTAGAATACTGAGGCCTAGAGTAGAAGAAATATTTGTAATAATAAGGCAAGAACTTTCCAAAATTAATAACAGATCCAGGAAACTCAGAGAATACCAAACAGAATAAATAATCAAAATAACCAAACTTAGGCATATCATTTTCAAACTGTAGCGAACCAAAGACTAATTCTTGAAAGAAGCTGGAGAAAATAAACACCTTACCAATAGAGGAACATGAATAAGAATGACAACATCCATCAGAAAACAGGCAAGTAAGAAGAGTAGAGTGAAATAGAGTGTTGAAAGAAAAAACCCACCAAGCTAGAATTCTATAGTCAGTGAAACTATCCTTCAAAAGTGAACGAGAAATAAAGACTTTCTCAGGCAAATCAAAGCTGGAGAATTCATTGCTGGCAGACCTGCCCTGTAAGGAAGGATAAAAGAAGTTTTTCAGGCAGAGGGAAATGATAGAGGTCAGAAAATTGGATGTATATAAACAAAAGAAGAGCACCAGAGAAGGAATACATGAAGATGAAATAAAATCTTTAATTTTTCTTATTTTTAACTGATCTAAAAGATTACTGCTCAAGTAATAATAATAACAATGTATTGGGTGATTTTACCTTATAGCAAGTGAAATAAATGCCAGTAATAGCAGAAGGGAAGGACTGGGACTACTCTGTTACCAAGTACCTACACCACACTGGAAGCAGTATGGTGTTACTTGAACGCGGAGAAACTGGAACTCTATCATACTGCTCATGGAAATACAAAATTGTATAGCTACTTTCAAAAACAGTTTGACAATT
>RJWJ010047376.1:0-10991 GCA_004363605.1 Indri indri
TTCCTTTTGTTTTAATTGACAAATAACAATTATACGTATTTTGTGGTATAGTGTGATGTTTTGCTACATGTATGTATTGAGTAATGATCAAATCAGAGTAAATAATATATCTATCACCACAAGCACTTATATTTTTGTGGTGGGAATATTCAAAATCCTCTCTTCTGGCTACTTTGAAATATACAATACATAATTGTTAACTATAGTCACCCTACTGTGCAATAGAATACCAGAACTTATTTCTCTTATCTAACTGTAACTTCGTACCCATTTACTAACCCCTCCCCATCATTCCTTTTCCTCTACCCTCCCCAATCTCTGGCAACCATTATTCTACTCTGTACTTCTCTGAGGTC
Source organism: Indri indri (assembly GCA_004363605.1). Classification (NCBI taxonomy): domain Eukaryota; kingdom Metazoa; phylum Chordata; class Mammalia; order Primates; family Indriidae; genus Indri; species Indri indri. The sequence continues at coordinate 357 of RJWJ010047376.1, forward strand.
AACGTTTTTAGGTTCCACATACCAGGTGACTTCAAAAAGTTCATAGAAGAATTGAATTAAAACAAACAAAAAAAGATAAAAATAATATAAATTTGATTTCTCAAACTAAGTTCTATCAAGGTCAAGACACTTTTATTGGTGATGATACCAGCCATTTAGTCTATGCCTAAAGAACTGAGAGTCCTAGGAATTTAACCATGTCAATGAAGTCTTTTTTACATTATTAACTGAAGAAAAATGAGTTCCTTTTATAGATTTTTTTTTAAGATTAGGAAACAAAGAGAAGTTAGAAAGAGCCAAATCAGGACTATAAGGCTGATGCCACTTGATTTCCCATTGAAAAATCTGCAAAATTACCCTCCTTTGATAGAGGAATGAGGAGGAACATTGTCCTGATGGAGAAGGACTCTCTGGTGATGCTTTCCTGGGCGTTTTTCTGTTAAAGCTTTAGATAACTTTCTCAAAACACTCTCATCATAAGCAGATGTTATCATTCTTGAGCCCTCCAGAAAGTCAGCAAGAAAAATGCTTTGAGCACCCCAAAAAAATGTTGCCATGACCTTTGTTTTTGACCAGTCTCCCTTTGCTTTGACTAGACCACTTCCATGTGTTGGTAGCCATTGCTTTGATTGTGCTTTGTCTTCAGGATCATACTGGTAAAGCCATGTTTCATCTCTTTTACAATTCTTTAAAGAAACGCTTCAGGATTTTGATCTGACTTTTTAAAAATTTCTATTGAAATCTCTGCTTTTATCTGCAGCTGATCTGAGCCCAATGGTTTTGGCATGCAGCAAATGGAAAGTTTGCTCAACTTTAATTTTTCAGTCAGAATTGTGTAAGCTGAACCAATTGAGATGTCTGTGATATTGGCTATTATTTTTGCTGTTAATCATCAGTCTGCTTCAATTAGGGCACAAACAAGATTAATTGCAAATTGATGTGAATGGTCTGTCACTGTGGCCTTTGTCTTCAACAGTGTCTCATCCCTTCTATAAATGAGTTACCCATTTGTAAACTGCTGATGTCTTTTGAACGTTGTCCCCACAAACCTTTCATGAAGCATATGTGATTTCACCGTTCTGCCACCCAAGGTTCACCATAAATTTGATGTTTGTTCTTGCTTCAATTATAGTAGAATTCATGTTGCTGTGATAGGAGCTCTTTTCAAAGTGTTGGTTTATCCTTCTTATTGCCTTAAACTAGATTTTGTTCAGACATGTTATAATAAGTTAGTACAAGTTTATTTTGGTTCAAAAGTAATTTGAAATCCATGCATTTTTCATCATATGCATTATCCCTCAATTTTTTGAATACCCCTTGTATAAGTGAGATCAAGCAGTATTTGTTCTTCTGTGATTGGCTTAGTTCACTTAACATAATGTCTTCTGGATTCATCTGTGTTGTTGCAAATGACAGGATTTCATTCTTTTTTTCTTTTTTTTTGGCTGAATAACATTCTCATATGTGTGCGTATTATATTTTTTAATCCATTTATTCATAGATGGACACTTAGGTTGATTCCATATCTTGGTTATTGTGACTAATGTTGCAATAAACATGGGAGTATAGATATCTCTTGAATCTACTGACTTCATTTTCTTTGGATATCGACCCAGTAGTGGGATTATTGGGGTCATATGGTAGTTCTATATTTAATTTTGTGAGGATATTATTGTCCATAATGGCTGTACTAATTTACATTCTCACCAACAGTGTATTAGAGTTCCCCTTTCTCTACATTCTTACTAGCATTTTTTCTTTTTTGTTTTTTTGATAATAGCCATTCTAACTGGGGTGATATTTCATTGTTGTTTTGATTTACATTTCCTTGATCATTAGTGGCATTGACCATTTTTCATATACCTGTTGGACATTTGTACATCTTCTTTTGAGAAATATCTATTCAGATCTTTGGCCCATTTTAAAATTTGATTATTTGGGTTTTTTGCTATTGAGTTGTTTGAGTTCCTTATACATTCTGGACCTTAACCTTTTGTCAGATGCATATGTTGCAATGTTTTCTCCCATTCTATAGGTTGTCTCTTTGCTATGTTGATTGTTTCCTTCACTGTGCAGAGGTTTTTTAGCTTGATGCAGTCCCATTTGTCTTTTTTTCTCTTTTGTTGCTTGTGCTTTTTGAGATCTTATGCAGAAAATTCTTGCAGAGACCAATGTCATGAAACATTTCTTCTATGTGTTTTTGTCTAGTAGTTTCATAGTTTTGGGTCTTACATTTAAGTATTTGGCCCATTTTGAGTTGATTTTTGTAAATACCGAGAGATAGGGGTCTAATGTCATTCTTCTGCATGTGGGTATCTAGTTTTCCCAGCACCATTTATTGAAGAGACTGTTCTTTCCCCAATCAGTGTTCTTGGTGCCTTTGTCAAAAATTGGTTGGCTGGAAATATGCAGATTTATTTCTGAGTTTTCCACTCTGTTTTACTGGTTTATCTGTTTGTTTCTGTGCTAGTACCATGCTATTTTGTTTACTATTGCTTTGTAACATATTTTTAAGTCTGGCAGTGTGATACTTCTAGCTTTGTGCTTTTTGCTTAAGATTGCTTTGGCTATTTGGGGCCTTTTTGGGTTTCATGCAAATTTTAGGATTGCTTTTTCTATTTCTGTGAAGAATGTCATTGGTATTTGGATAGGAATTGCATCAAATCCATAGATTGCTTTGGGTAGTGCTGACATTTTAACAATATTAATTCTTTCAATTCATGATCAGGAGATATCTTTCCATTTATTTGTGCCCTCTTCAATTTCTTTCCTTAATGTTTTATAGTTTTCATTGTAGAGATCTTTCCTTCCTTGGTTAAATTTATTCATATGAATTTAGTTGTTTTTTTCTAAAAAGATAAACAAAGTTGACAAACTGTTAGCTAAACTAAGAAAAAAAGAAAGATGACTCAAATAAATTAAATCAGAGACATCACAACTCACGCCAGGGAAATACAAAGGATCATTAGAGACAATTAGAGACTATTATGAAAACTATGTGCCAAAAAATGGAAAAACCTAGAAAAAGTAGATAAATTCCTGGACACATACAACCTACCAAGACCGAATCATGAAGAAATAGAAAACCTGACAGACTTCTAACAAGTAACAAGATTGAATCAGTAATAAGAAGTCTCCCATCAAAGAAAAGCCCAAGACCTGATGGCTTCACTGCTAAATTCTACCAAACCTTTAAAGAAGGACTGACACTAATTCTTTTTAAACTATTCCAAGAAATTGAAATGGAGGGAATTCTTCCAAACTCATTCTACAAGGCCAGCATTACACTAATAGCAAAACCAGACAAGGACACAGCAAAAAGAGAAAACTACAGGCTAATATCCCAGGTGGACATATATGTAAAAATCCTGAACAAAATACTAAAAAACGAAATCCAACAGCACATCAAAAGATCATTCACCACAATCAAGTGGAATTCATTCCAGGGTTACAAGGACTGTTAAATATACATAAAGAAATAAAAGTGATACATCACAGTAATAGAATGAAGGACAAAAAGCATGTGATCATCTCAATAGAGGCAGAAAAATCATTTGATAAAATTTGACATTCCTTTATGATAAAAACCCTAAACAAATTGGATATAGAAGGAATGAACCTCAACACAGTAAAGGCCATATATGGCAACCCACAGCTAACATCATTCTTGAATGGGAAAAATAGAAAGCTTTTCCTCTGAAATCTGAAACAAGACAAGGATGACCATTTTCACCACTTCTGTTCAACATAGTACTGGAAGTCCTTGCCAGAGCAATTAGGAAAAAGAAAAAAATAAAATGCTTTTAAATTGGAAAGGAAGAAGTCAGATTGTCCCTGTTTGCAGGTGATATGATCTTATATATAAAAAACCCTATGAACTCTACCAAAAACTGTTAGAACTGGTAAACAAATTCAGTGAAATTGCAGAATACAAAATCACTATACAAAAATCAGTACCATTGGTGTAGCAAGATGGCTGACTGGAGACATCAGTTGCCAGACTGTCTCAGAAAGAAAAAAAGTTTTAGATGAACAAAAACTTAGTGTAGTTGTAATTCTGAGGGAAAAGAGCCAGAATCTACCAGAAATTACACAGGAAGAAGTTGCAGAGCATAATAAGAAGCAGCAAGATTTCAGCAGAGATCAACACCTGAGGAATTTGGAGCCTTGTGGAAAGGGTAGATGGGAGTGTTTGATTTTCCTCCGTTCATACCTCTGGCAGACTGCAGGCTCCCAAACTATTGGAGAGCTTCTCTGCCCACAAAACCCCAAAAGCTGCTGTGGTTAGTGAACTGGGAGCTTCTTGAGAACAGAGTACTGGGCTGTCAACTCCTTTGGGGTCACTCCTCTTTTCCACAGACCTGAGCTGAGATGATGGTGCTATACTGCTTTTCAACTGATTGTGTGTCTTTTTCTTCCCTAGGGAGCTTCAGTCCTTTGGTTTTTTGGTCACTGGCCTCCACACAAACATTTGCCAACTCCTGCCCAGACTGAGGTGGCCACAGAGGGTTGGTGGGTCCCAGAGCTTGGACATTCTGGATGGGCTGCCTTCAAGGGAGAGGAAAGTGCAGCAAGCCAGGGGGACCCCTTGGGGCAAAGGGAACAAGAGTTCTAGTTCTCCTCTATTCAGACCCTTCTTCCTCTCCTCCCCTCCCCTGCCCATACCTGCTGATGCAGCTGTGACAGTTCCCACGTGAGTCTCCATGGATGCCCCAAGGGACAATTGAGCCAGAGCTCTCAGGAGTGGCTGCTTCCCTTCTGTTGGCACACCCACCACACCAATACTTCCACAGAGAGTGCCACAGAGAGTGGGGCTCACCCCTTTCCTCTTGATCTGCAGTGGACTAAAGGATGGTTGGACTGTGAGCTCTTTTCCCACCATCCCTCCCCAGTGCTGTTTGCCTGGCTATTCCTGCAGAGCAGGGTGTACCCCAAAGCAGAAAGACATTAAGCCTGCTTCAGCACTCCATGGCAACATGGGACCAGCATGCTTCTCCCTGGTATGGTCAAGCATTGAAGTTGAGGGAACACAGGACAGGCCTGCAGGCCAGATCCCATACCCCAACTCAATCATACCCTGGGCCTCAATTGCTCAGAGGCGCAGAGAGGAGATTTGTGAACTAATCTTGGGAGGTGAGGGAGCCCATGCAGGCAGAACTGGAAGGAGATTGCAGGATGGGTCCAAGTCACAGCGTACTTGAAGAGCATCCAACCCCCCAAAGGAAAGCCATGCTTTTGGTCCAGGGTGGTATCCTGGGCAGGGAAGCTTCCAGCATGTAGTACCATTGCTGGTGAGCTCAGATAGTTTGGGCTGCTGCCTGCAGCCATGTTCCAGAAGAAGATCTGTGGGGCAAGAGAAGAGAGTGAAGAGTGAAACCCACTCTCATCTTCCAGACTGTGAATCCCAGACTGCCTCTCTTTCATAAGCAAACTGTTTGGCTTAGTGGGGCTGCTTCAGGACCTCCCTTGTGGCTTTCCCCAGCAGCCTGGGAGTTGACACTCAACCTTTGCCAAGATAGCTCTTGTGCTAGCCTCTGTGAAGCCTGAATGCAGGCTCACCTAACCAAGCCCCACCCAGTCTCACCCTTCCACCCACCTTGGTCATGGTGGAGCACAAGAAGGAGTGACATGGGAGCTCCAGTGTCCTCCCCACCACCTGGGATATCCAAATGTTTCTCCTGATTGACTGAATCTAGTCACAGATTCCAAAAAACACCACTGCAGCTGGCTCTTTTCTATAAGCACTACCTATTGGCAGGGAGTACAACTGGTACATCCTGTTACAGCATTTACTGATTCAATCATATAGGAGGTGACTGACTTTTAACCACAAGTGCCACTTGCTAACTTAGAGAATAACTGGGCATCCCAATATAATAATACTGTTAAGAAGACCACAGGGCTGGGGAAACAGAAAGGATTTCAAAGACCTCCAACTCCTCTTGTCAACAAGAGACCCGGAATCTCTCCACACACATTGTGCACCACTGCTGTAGCCTACCAATAACTAGCAACCAAGAAAACCACCACACTAAGAATATCTATAACCAATGTATTGATCCAGAGCCTAGACCCCCCCATCAAAGTATGCACAGGCACAGGCAAAGGTCCTTACTCAACATATGCTACAGGCACACCCTTAGGAGTAAGGGAGAAAATTCCTATCTAAACAGAAGAAAATCCAAAATCAAGAAGCAACAGCCACTCTGCATGAGAAGCAATCAGCGCAGAAACTCCAGAAGTATGAAAACTCAGAGAGAAAGGACCCCCACCCCACAAGGAGCACACGAGGTCTCTACCAATGGATCCCAACCAAAATGAAAATACTGAAATGACAGATAAAGAATTCCAAATATGGATTGTATGGAAGCTGAATGAGATCCAAGACAAAATGGAAAACCAACTCAAAGAAACCAAAAAATTAATTCAGGAAATGAATGAAAAAATTTACTAAAGAGATAGATATATTAAAAAAAACAAATAGAACTTCTGGAATGAAAAATTTATGTAAGGATAAATAAAACACAGTGAAAAGTTTTAAGAATAGATGAGACCAAGCAGAAGTAGAATTTCTGAACTTGAAGACAACTCTTTCAAATTGACAGTCAGTCAGAAATAAAGAACAAAGAATCAAGAGGAATGAACAAAGTCTATGAGAAATATGTGACAATGTAAAACTGCCAAACTTAAAGAGCCTAGGCATCCCTGAGGATGAAGAAGAAAAAGCAAAAGGCCTGCAAAACCTGTTTGAGGAATAATTGAGGAAAACTTCCCTGGTACTGCTAGAGATTTAGCCATCCACATACAAGAAGCTCAATGAACACCCGGGAGATTCATTGCAAAAAGGGAATCACCAAGGCATACAGTCATCAGACTCACCAAAGTCAACGTGAAGGAGGAACCCCTATGAGCCATGAGGTGAAAACATCAAGTAACTTACAGAGGAAAATCCACTGGACTAACAGCAGACTTCTCAACTGAAATCTTGTAGACAGAAAGGAATGGGTCCTATCTTTCATCTCCTTAAATAGAATAACTGCCAGCCAAGAATTTTGTATCCTGTAAAACTAAGTTTTGTAAATGAAGGAGAAATAGTCTTTCCCAGTCAAGATAACACTAAGGAAATTTGTCACCACTAGACCTGCCCTATGAGAAATGCTTAAAAGTATTCCGTACATGTAACAGAACAATCAATACTGTCAGTATAAAAACACTCAAAAGTTAAACCTCACAGCTCTTATGAAACATTAACATGAGGGAGAAAACAAAGCAATGAGGAAACAATCAACATCATGACCAGAACAGTAACTCACATATCAATATTAACATTGAATGTGAATGGTCTCAATGCCCCACTTAAAAGACATAGATTGGCTGAATGGATGAAAAAACAAAAATATATGCCATCTTCAGGAAACCCATTTTACTCACAAAGATTCTCATAGACTCAATGTAAAGGGGTAGAAAAAAAATTCCACACAAATGGAAACCAAAAGTGAGCAGGGACAGCTATTCTCATATAAGATTAAAAATGCTAAATCAATGGTAAAATAGATAAAGATGATCATTATATAATGATCAAGGGATCAATTCAACATGAAGATATAACAATCCTAAATAGATATGCATGTAACACAGGAGCTCATGGCTTTCATAAAACAAATTCTCCTAGATTTAAGGAAAGAAAGAAATAGCAACATCTTTATAGCTGGGGACTTCAACACTCCGCTGTCAGAACTTTAGACAGATTTTTGAGACAGAAGATCAACAATGAAATGCTAGACTTAAATGGGACTCTAGAACAAATGGACTTAACAGAGATTTTCAGAACATTCTACCCCAAAACTGCAGAATATACTTTCTTCTCATCAGCACATGGGACATTTTCCAAGACAGATCATATGTTAGGTCTACAAAACAAGTCTCAGTAAATTCAGAAAAATTGAAATCATACCATGTATCTTCTCAGACCACAGTGGAATAAAACTAGAAATAAATTCTAAGAGGAATACTCAAAACTACACAAATATATGGAAATTAAACAAACTGCTGATGAATGATCCTTGGGTCAATGATGAAATCAAGATGGAAGTCAAAAGATTTTTCAAATTGATTGACAAAGATGACACAAGCTTCCAGAATCTCTTGGACATAGCAGTGCTAAGAGAGAAATTCATAGCCTTAAATGCCTACATCGAAAAGACAGAAAGATCACAAATTAACAACCTAGTGTCACACCTCAAGGAACTAGAAAAAGAAAAACCCAACCCAAAGCTATCAGGATAAAAGAAATAACAAAGAGCAGAATTAAAAGAAATGGAAACCAAGAAACAATAAAAGGATCAATGAAACAAAAAGTTTGTTCTTCGAAAGATAAACAAAATCAATAGACCAAATAAAGAGCATCAAAATTAGGAAAGAAGAGGTAAAATAATCCCTGTTAGCTATTGATATGATCTATTATCTATTAGATGGAAAACTCTGTAAAGACTCCACCAAAAAGACTCCTAGAATTGATAAATAAATTCTGTACAGTCTCAGGTTACAAAATTAATGTATACAAATCGGTAGCATTTCTAAACACTAGTAACAGTTAAGATGACAGTCAAATTAAGAACTAAATACATTTACAATAACTGAAAAGAAAAGAAAATACCTAGGAATATACTTAACCAAGGAGGTGAAAGATCTCTGCAAGAAGAGCTACAAAACCCTGAAGAAAGGAATCACAGATGACACAAACAAATTGAAAACATCCCCTGTTCATGGACCGGAAGAATCAACATTGTTAAAATGACCATACTGCCCAAAGTTATTTACAGATTCAATGCAATTCCTGTCAAAATACCAGAATCATTTTTCACAGATCTAGAAAAAAAATTCTAAATTTCATGTGGAAGGAGAAAATAGCCTGAGTATCGAAAGCAATCCTAAGCAAAAAGAACAAATCTGGAGGCATCACATTACCTGACTTCAAATCATACTACAGGGCTGTAGTAACCAAAACAACATAGTACTGCTATAAAAATACACAAATAGGTCAATGGAACAGAATAGAGAACCCCAAAATAAAGCCACACATTTACAGCCAACTGATCTTCAGCAAAGCTGATGAGAAGTTACACTGGGAATTTACTTCAGTAAATGTTGCTGGGAAAACTGGATAGCCACATGCAAAAGAATGAAACTGCAACCCTATCTCTCACCATACACAAAAATTAACTCAAGCTGGATTAAAGATTTAACTATAAGACTTCAAACTATGAAAATTCAAGAAGAAAATGCAGGAAAAACTCTTCCGGACATTGGCCTAAGCCAATAATTTATGACCAACAACCCAAAAGCAAATATAATAACATCAACAATAAATGGGACTTAATTAAATCAAAAAGTTTCTGCACAGCAAAGGAAATAACTAGCAGAGTAAATTGACAACCTATACAACGGGAGAAACTATTCACAAACTATACATCTGACAAAGGGCTAATGCTCTGAATCTGCAAAGAACTCAAATGAATCTGCAAGAATAAATCAAGCAACTCCATTAAAAAGTGGGCAAAAGACATGAGGAATTTTTCAAAAGAAGATATACAAATGACCAACAGACACATGAAACAAATGCTCACCATCACTAATTATCAGGGAAATTTAAATTAAAACCACAATGAGATATCATCTTACTCCTTCAGAATGGCCATTATTAAAAAATAAAAAAAAGAAAACCAATAGATGTTGGTGTGGATGTGGTGAAAAAGGAATGCTTATACACTGTTGGTGGGAGTATAAATTAGTACAACCTCTGTGGAAATTCCCCAAAGAACTAAAAGTGGACCTACCATTTGAGCTAGAAATCCAACTACTAGATATCTACCCAAAGGAAAAGAAATCATTGTACCAAAAAGACACCTGTACCTGAATGTTTATCATAGCACAATTCATAATTGCAAAGATGTGAGGTCAACCTAAGTGCCCATCAGCTGATGAGTGGATAAAGAAAATGTGGCATTTATTAATATATACCATGGACTATTACTTCTCACCCATAAAAAGGAATGAAATAATATCATTTGCGGCAACTTGGATGGAACTGGAGAACATTATCCTAAGTGGAGAATTTGAGAAATGGAAAAACAAACACCACATATTCTCACTAATAAGTGGAAGCTAAATGATGTGTACTCATGGTCATAAAGTGATGTAAAGGACATTGAAGGGAGGGTAGGAAGAAGTGAAGGATAAAAACTTACCTACTGGTATAATGTACACTATTCTGGTGACCAGCACACTAAAAGCCCTGATTTCAGCATTGTACAATTCATCCATGAAACAAGAACACCTGTACCCCCTAATGTTTTGAAATAAAAATTATTTAAAAAATTAAAACAAGAAAGGAAAAACCCCAGTAGCTTTTCTATACACTGACAGCAAACTATCTGAAAAAGAAATCAAGAAAACATTCCCATTTATAATAGCTCCTGGTGACTATCTATTTCTCTTATTATTTGTGCATTTATAAATTAGAATTCTGTAGTGAAGAGCTGTTATTTCTCTTCCATTTATTTATTTATTTATTTATGTACGTATGTATGTATTTCAGTATGCAGTCAAAGGTATTTATTTTATTCTCTGGGCCAG
>RJWJ010047377.1:0-10989 GCA_004363605.1 Indri indri
TATAAGATCAGGAACACGAAGTAAGTTTCTCTTCCGAATCATCTTTAATTATGGCTTTATTAACTCGTTTGTGGATAGCTGGGCCCAGGCCTGAGATGTGTGAGAGAAGCTGCTTGATTACAAAGGCAAAACCTAGTGACAACTCAGGAAACTTTAGTCTATAAATAGCCCAATTTCAATATACTCAGCTTAATTGTCTTCTCTTTGAAACTTATTATGTCCTTTAACGGCGCGCAACATTTGATCTTTTTTATTCTTAGTGATCTCTGTGGGTGTTTGGTGAATTTAATTTTCAACTCATTTCAACAGGAGCCATCAACATTAAAATGCTTTTTTTGTTGTTTTCGATTTTGGAGTTGGGGTCACTGAAATAATTGCTGGAGCTTAGTAAGTTTAGATGGATGGTTTTTCCATGAGTTGTCATCTACCAAGTAAATGGCTGCAACTGGGATGGAGAGACATCCTGTTTGTGTCGTTGTTTGCTTGACTTTCTGAGCAAGTTTTGGGGGAAAAAAATGCCTTAAGAAAGTGGACAGTACTTATCAATGGTGTGGTGCCTATCTGATAAGGGAAAATCTTTAATTATTGGGAATAAATAAAAGGAGCTTTACTCCTAACAGTGGAGATGTTCCGTGTAGATAGTTCATTCTAATAACATTGGACTCTTGCTTGTACTTTGATCTCAAGCTCCTTCCTCTAGAACACAGTGGAATTCAATAGAAACAAGGTCTAAGGGTGTTTGGGTGCTATTTAAAACACACCATTCTTAAAACATTACCTCTCTATGGACAACCTTAGAGAGTTTGTACCCCGTGCAACAAGACCTCCTTCACACACGCACACACACACACACACACACACACACACACACTGCCACCCTCTTGGGGGGTAAGTCCCCATAACTTTTCTGTTGAACCTGCACTTAGAAGTAAACAGTGGGTAAGTGTGGGCTGGTCTATTAAGGAGTCGAATATATAAGAGATTTCCGTATCATATCACCTGATAGTCCCCAAACTTGACAGAGGGATGACTGTGGAAAAAAGGCACTTGTCATGCTCCTGTGCAGCCGAAAGCAAAGAAAAAAAAAAACCTGAAAGCTTTCCCTGGGCACTACGAAACTCTTGCCTCCAGCTTCTTCCTCTGGTGGCAAGCACAGATCATTAACATTGGTAATGTCCTCACTAAATCTGCTTGGAGAAGGTGACAAGTCTAATTTGTTACTGACAGAGCAAAGGCTGGGAGTGTGTTTAAAATGCATCCCTCTTGCTCCCAGACCCTTTGAATTGCTGTGTGGTTTCTGTCAGGTAGGCTTGGTATTTGGTTAAAGACTATCTGTGATTCCATCAATCTCCTCCGGGGGCCTCCCCAGGAACGGCCTGCTAGTTCAGCTCCCTCCTTCCTCCTCAGCCCCTGTAAGAGCCCCTGCCAGCAAGCCTGGGGTTGCTGTAATGTGAAATTCAGAACCTAGGGAGGGACTCAGTAAGCAAGTAATTATCATTAATAATCAATAGCTTCCAGCCTAAGAAATAATTGTGACAGATCTGGATAAGATTAAAGTTGTACTTTGAGACATCTGGATGCAGCCATGACACTGGTTTTTATTAACTAGAAAACATATTGGAAGTACCATTTTGATACACTTTCGAGTGATTATAAATCAAACGAGGTAGAGTTTGAAAACATGATGCAAATGGGGTCTGAGGGATGGCACAAATTTGCTCCATGAAGGAAAAGCTTAAATTATGACCTATGACCTGAATTTATTATGAAATAAATTTTACGTGGAAGAGGACGATGGGCAGATCCCAATGCCAATTAAATTTGGAGCAATGAAAATGGATTTTAAATACCAAATTAAATATTTAGACTACACGTAGGATAGGCTTCTTCCACAGTGCAGGTATTTAGCTTTTGCAAGACACCACAAAGGAAAATGAATCAAGAGCACATCAGCTATTTGACCCCCACTGTGTGGCTCACTTCTCCCCAGAGTGAGGAATATGGCGTCTTTGAAAGCTGTTCATGGAATTCTGGAAACTTCAGAACTGGAAGTGAGTTTTCAAAAATGTCAAAGAAACATCTGCTAAGATACATGTGGGTCACAATTTAAAGCAAAATTCTTATTCTTCTTCGGTTTTACATTTATTTCCCTTTTAGATTAATGCCAGTGGTTTCCTAATTTACTTGCAGAAGTTTAGCCTCTCTTACTGTCTAGTGAATCTCCTCTTCAGTCTAATCCAAAGACGAATGCACCATGGAATGGAACATCAGCCAAGAATCACTGAGCCCCTGCTAATGTATCAGGCACTTTGCTAAGCATTTACATATATTATCTCATTTAATCCTCTAAACATATGAGGTATTTGTGGTATTGCCTCAATTTTAGTTAAGGAAACTAAGTTCTAAAGATCATACAGATTTCAAGTTTCAGGAATTTGGGAATAAAACAAGGGAAAGTTAGTGTAGAAACATTATAGGTGCATAAAAGCAAAGTCCAGTGAAGGACTGTTTTAGACAACCCTGATTTGGACTTACATACAATAGGATATTCGTTTGTTCATGCTAAATATGAAGGACATAAGGGTAAATAAGAAACAGACCCCATCACTGAAATCTGAGAGTTACGGAGCAGCTATCTTCATCTTGGGGGAGGGCAAGCTTCATAAAGGGGATATAGCCTCTGAACTGAGTCAGGATTGCAGGTGGGAGCATGTCAGCTCCATTCTAGGAAGAGGCTAGACTAAGCCGAAGGAAGAGCCTGGCATAGAGGGATGCAGGGCCAAAGAGCCCGGGGTTTGTGCCATGGTGAAAAGCAAGAACAACTGGAACGAGGTGGTGGAGGGCAGTGGTGTGTCAGGTAAGGGAGGGGTCCAGATGGCAGGAAATGAGGTTGGGATGTTAGATTGGAGCCAGATGCTAGAAGAGTCTGGTATGTTGCTACATCAGGAGACCATTCAGAACAGTGGGCCAACAGCAGTACTTTCTTTACTTCTATCTGTGAACTTCTCCAACCAGAGTCTCCAAGTTCTGCTTCCATTTACCTTTCAAAGGTCCAGCGTCTTGGTGTGGAGACTAACACAGCTCCACCATGGATACTAATCCGCCACGTGGACCTCTGATTAACCCCTGTTCTGAGAATTCCTCTAAGATTTCTACTTTATCTGCTGTTACCCTAATCCTGACCTCAGGTCACAACAACTTTGACCATAAACCCTGCCCTTAGGCAGGTTCACATAGCATTCTTGTCTTTCTCTGAGGGGCCGACTTCAATTGTGCTAAGCCTCCCTTCTCTATGGCATGTAAGTCCTGGTTCTGGGGGGTGGTGGTGTGTGGGGATCCGCTGTCCTGTCTCATCTCACCACAGCCCGAGACATGGCTTCTCTTCATAAGTCTCTATTAAATGTTTCCTTCTGAGACACTGGATATGTCAGCCTCTTTCTTCAGCCTCTCAGCTTCCTCAGACTTTGGGGGTGGTTTGCATAGACCTGCCTACCTTGGAACACTTGGCTTGTGCTGAGTGCAGAAGCCCATTGGTGTTGTATAGGACAAAAGATGAGTTTATCTAGTTATCACACTGGAGAGTCTGTCTAGTTATCACACTGGAAAAATCACTTCTGGGCTTGAGTACCTAGGTCGGGACTCTTACAGCCCTTTCTTCTATTCTCTCTTGATGTCTGGAAGCATTATACATACTACCAGTAGGGCCACCACTAGCCTATACTGTGTCTGTGTGAAAAAGCTGGACTGCCTCTCCCCTCCGCCTCCCCACCAAAAACTTCTGACCCCTGGTGCCCGGCTTGGGGGACAGAGGAGCTTTGGTACATGGAATGCTCCTTTGTCTAGTTAGACAATCACACCCGCAGGGCACAGGACTACTGGATTTTAAGCGCCACTCTCTCTGCTTAGCAGAACATCTTCACATAGATCTTGAAATGCTTTTACAACTGTATGTTTTACGCTTGATCACCAATTTCCACATACACAGTACTATGCAATGGATCCCATGGCCTGAGGATGCAGCAAATTTCTAACCCCGAACGTACTAGAGCAAAGGCCGAATCGTTCATCACCTATAGAAACATGAAAGGAAAGATTCCTGTGGTGGATGGGACATTGGAGTAGGTGGTCTCTCAGATCCTTCCAGAAATTCTTCCCTTGCTTCGTCACTTCCCAGGGCACTGTGGTAGATAAGTGGCCCGTTACCCCTTGATTAAAGGCCAGTGATTATGTGAAATCAGGTGCAAGCGGCCGTTGGAGCAGATGGAAAGAATAGATTTTCCAATGGTAATTAATCCCTTGGATATCCGTGCTCACATTCTACCTCACTTTTTGGAGCATGTTTGTCAGTGGAAGAAAGATGGGTTTTACAGATACAAATTATTTTATAGCCTCACACATTGACTATAAGTTGACAGTCTTCAGCAGCACTCTGTCCCATCTCCAAATGCCAAACAGGTCGAGTCAGGGAAGTCAGAGGTTTGGAGTTGGTTCTGGCTTGCCAGGAACTACCCGTTGACCCTAAGTAAGTTGTACTGCGTTTCTAGATCTCAAAATGCACATCTGTAAGGTGAAGACATTTGAGGGAAACACCCCACATTTCCTGGTCCTGTTCTGACCACAGAATGAGGCTAGGCATAAGCTCCCCGCCCTATCTGCCTAAGCCACCACCCTACAGAGGACTAGACCCCCAGGCTGCTCATGAATCCTCCTCCTTCCTCTGGGACACTGTGGCTGCCAGGAGAGGCAGCACCCTGGGACTTGGCCCATTCAGCCCTTTTCCCAGCAAGGGACACATTCAGCAGCTCTGCCTTAAAAGGTTATTTAAATTGTTATTGCTTTGCTTTGATTTAAAACTAAAACTCAAAAGCAGTTATAGTTCTCTGGAGGTTTGAATAGAGAGTCCTTCAAATCATTTGCTTCTACATCTGTTATACATCAGCTTTCACGCGTTGCCCTGTATAACAGCACAGCAAGATGTTCCCGACTCAGTGGCCTTTGCTGGCAAGAACTCCATCGGTAATGTGGCTATGCGCTTAATATGGGGCCCATCGCATACGTATCATTTTTAGTACATTCTGCACGCTCAGGATTCTGCTAAAGATTGTACATAACACTCCAGTTAAGTGGAGAGATGTTTACTTTAGAGAATAAGTATAAATGTAGGTACACTATCTGC
This sequence comes from Indri indri, assembly GCA_004363605.1. Taxonomy (NCBI): domain Eukaryota; kingdom Metazoa; phylum Chordata; class Mammalia; order Primates; family Indriidae; genus Indri; species Indri indri. The sequence continues at coordinate 5,177 of RJWJ010047377.1, forward strand.
AGAGTGTATTTATATGCATGGGGCACATTTGCGTGACTGTGCATATTAATAACAGCATTATTCAAGTGGTTCTGCTCGTGATGAGGACATATGCTGTGTACAAGTCATTTGAAGTTTATTTAGGTAGAAAATATTTAGATAAACCACAGGGAGAATTCTTGTAAATGCAACATTGATTCTTAACGTTATTCTAATATTTACCTTACTTTCTGAGCTTCGGAGCTTTTGACAGCCAAAAATTGTACTGCAAATTGCTAAGCTAGAGAACTTGAAAAAAGATAGCTTCAATTTGCAGGGATGGGAGTCAGCATTAGACTCTCCAAGCTTGGGCTTTTTCATGAAATCTAAGAGGGCAAGGGGAGTGTAAGAGAGCAAGAGTGGTGCCAATTCCGGCTTCCTCTTCTCTGGAAATGCACAGGCCAAGCACGGGGGAATGAACTACTTTGAGGCCTTGTTCTTCAGTCTTCAATATGACTTTTTAATTTCTCTAATCTTATTTATCATTTAAAGGTAACTTTTCAAGAGAATCTTATAGATGCTCCATTATTAATTTTCAATCCCTTAAATATTAGGATTTTAGTGTGGTAGGTTAACTGAGTCTAGGCCAGAGATTGTCAAACTTTTTTTTGCAAAGGGCCACACAGTGTATATTTAGGCTTTGGGGGACACATGGTCTCTGACACAACTACTCAACACTGCCAATGCAGTGCAAAAAAAGCCATAGACAAAACATAAATGAATGAGCATGACTGTCTTCCAATGAAAATTTATTTCCAAAGACAAGTGGCCTGAGAGTTGCAGTTTACTGTTGCCTTCTCTAGATCAATCAGTGTTTCTCAAACTTTAGTGTGTATCAGAATTACTTAGGGCTTGACAAAGCACTGATAGTTGATCCCACCCCCAGAGTATCTGATTCGGGAGGTCTGGGTCAGGGCCTGACATCAGAACAAGTTCCCAGATGGAGTGGATGATCAGGACGATGGACCACACTTTGAGCAGCACTGTATAGACCACTTCCCCAATTTCATAAAGGAGGAGACTGAGGCCTGTAGGGTAAGTGATGGGCTCACAGTCACCCAGGGATTGAAAAGTAGAATCGGAATAGTCTAGACCAAATCCTTTGACCCTTCTTTCTGATTTTTGCTTTTAAATAATCCTGTGTGTCTAAGTTTCATTTGAAATTTCCTGCTTTATTGGGGTGTCAAATTTGTTGGGGACCTTGAAAGCACCCTGGTAGGGGTGATGGTGTGAGGCTGAGGTGAGAACAACATACGGATGCCAAATCAGAAGACCTGGCTTCAAGACATGGGGCCTTGGGTGAATCAGAGCTTTCATTTCCTTGCTAGTATAACTGCTAGAAAATACTTAGGAAAGTGGGGCTAATATCTACCATAAGTTTCTTTCTAGTGTTGTCCTTAAGTTCAGTGAGTATCTGTTGGTCCCTTTGTTAAGAGTGGGAGAAAGGCTAGATCCTAGAAGGACTAGCTGGTTTACTGGTACTAGGATTCAGTTGCTGGATCTTAGGACAGAGAAGGGCAAAGAGGCTAACTGGATGTTTTTGTCGTTATTGTTATTGGTGGTGGTGGTGTGTTTTTTTTTTTTTTTTTTTTTTTTTTTTTTTTTTTTTTTTTTTTTTTTTTTTTTTTTTTTTTTTTTTTTTTTTTTTTTTTTTTTTTTTTTTTTTTTTTTTTTTTTTTTTTTTTTTGCTTAATCTAGAGTTCTTTCAATTCTCCCTGTTGGGAAGAGACATTGTCCTGGTGTCTAGATGGAGCTAAAGTCTGTAGATGGTGTCAGGCCAAGAATTGAGCTGTCACTTTATGGCTTAAATCCTCAAGGAGGCATCCTACAAATTCCTGTTGAATTAGTTCCCATGAATGAAATACTTAGAGACATCAATAGGTAAGAATTTAAGAGAGTTTAAAAAATATATGTATAATTTACAATGAAATAAAAATGCTACAAGCCCTGAACAAGTGGATATTCTGAATCATGCCTTTTATTGATGTCTTAAACTCAATGCCTTTTAAAGACTAAATCTATTCAAGACTAGTTAAAATACTGATTTCTATTCAAATTCTTTAAAATAAAGAATTTATCATTCCCAATTGCACTTCAAATATAGAATAAGCTGGACTAAGACAGAAAGATTGCCACTAAAAATCTTACATTGTGTCCATTTTTCCTACATATATAATTCAAAATTATATAAAAATAATACAAAGATGTAAAATAAAAAAGAGAAGTCCAATAAAGAGCTTATTTTCCCCCCAAGGGTGTCTCATTTAAATGCGTTTTAAGAAATATTGTTAATAAACATAAAAACCTTTCAAACATCTCTTTGGTGTTCCTGATTGCAGGGTGCCCTAAGCGTATGCTTTCTCTGCCTGCTGGGAAACTTCGAACTAACTGAACACAGCACAGTATGTCTCCAGAGAAGTAGTATTTCTCTTGCACTCTGGATTAGAAAAGAGAATGAAGGCTCATATTTAACAAACGCGTGGAGCAAGAGCATGGGAGTAAAAGTGCCAACCGCAGAAGGGGCTAGTTAGGGACCGACTGTTGGTCCCCCTGCGCCTCTGAATAAGAAAAACAAGGAAAGCTTCTCTGGGGTTCTGTGGCTGCACAACATGAAGTCCAGTGTTCAGCATCATAGAGCAATGTTTCAGCAGGTAATTGATAAGATCAATAGTGTTTTCTCTTGTGAAGATATTAAAGATGAAAGAAGAACAGATGTATTTCTGCTCAGTTATTAAATGTGAAGAGTCAGCAGCAAATTTAAGATGACCCAAACTGATAGTACGCATCTAATCTTTTGTAGAAACAAACACAAAGATCAAAATCTGGCAATCTGGACTTTTTGTTTATCTGCCCGTTTTTTTGGCTGTAGCAGTACGCTGGGCACAGAAGACCTTCCAGGGTCTGGTTAAGGGTGGGCACGTAGGAGCGCTGTCTCATCTTATCTTAACGTCCCTCTTTAGTCTCAAGACTAAAAGCCACAAGCGTTTGTTGTTTGCTGGGTTCTTAGGAGGGACAATGACCCTGGAGAAAAGTGGGGGTAAGACTGCCCCTGAGGCCTGGAAAGGGGGTATATCTGAAAAATAGAGAGCAATATAAAAATTTAAGTTATGAAAATAAAATAGGAAAGCATAGAAGGACAGCAGCTGAACAGGCAAAGAGGAAGAAAAGGGAGAGAACCCATTATGGGCTGAATTGTGTCTCTTCAAAATTCATATGTTGAAGTTCTAACCCCCAGGACCTCAGAGTGTGACTATATTTGGAGACAGGGCCTTTAAAGGTGATTAAGGTGAAATGAGGTTGTATGGATGGCCCCTAATCCAATGTGACTGGTGTCCTCACAAGAAGAGGAGACTAGGACATGGAAGCACACAGAAAGGGAAGAGCTTTTGAAAATACAGGGAGAAGGTCACCATCTAAAAGCCAAGGAGAGAGCTTCAGAAGAAAGCAGCCCTGCTGACACCTTGATCTTGAACATCTAGCCTCCAGAACTCAGAAAGTAAATTTCTATTTTGCAAGCCAACCAGTCTGTGGTGTTTTGGAATGGGAGCCCTAGCAAACCCATAGAGAACCAGAAAATTAGTAAAATACTCCAAGGATAAAAAGAAAGAATGGAGAAAAGTAGTATATAAGTAGGGCTCCACACAAAAATATTAATGAGATGAAAACAAATGAATAATTGGCTGTGAGTAAGAAAGAAAGAGGAAAATTGGGAAGGATGGAATCAAATGATATGGTGGTATTTCTTATTGAATTTCTGTGGGAAGGAGAAAATGTGGGCTACAGGACTAATGGACATGGAATGAAAAAATACAGTTAGAGGAAGTAGTGTTAGGTCTTATATGTGTGTGATTAAGAAAAAAGTTGAATAGTTAGTTGGAATTCCTTACCTTGGAACTTCTACCTTTTTTTTTCTTTTGAGACAGAGTCTCACTCTGTTGCCTGGAGTAGAGTGCCGTGGCATCAGCCTAGCTCACAGCAACGTCGAACTCCTGGGCTTGAGCAATCCTACTGCCTCAGCCTCCTGAGTAGCTGGGACTACAGACATTCGCCACCATGCCCGGCTAATTTTTTCTATATAGATTTTTAGTTGTCCAAATAATTTCTTTCTATTTTTAGTAGAGACAGTGTCTCGCTCTTGCTCAGGCTTGGTCTCGAACTCCTGACCTTGAGCTGAGCGATCCACCCGCCTTGGCCTCCCAGAGTGCTAGGATTACAGGCGTGAGCCACCACGCCTGGCCAGAACTTCTACCTTTTGAAGAATTCACCCCAGAGAAAACCTTGCAGTTCTTTTCAGGAAACTCAGATTATTTGAAAAAATAAATATATGAGTGAAATAATCTCAATCGTATATAAGAATCAATTTCAAATAAAGAACAGCAGTGGAGAAAATGCCACGAGATTCTTATTTCTAAAAGATCAGGTTTACCCATAGGTTGAGCAGGTAATTAAGAATTCTGTTAATGTGAATCTGGCTCATTTTCTATTCATGTTGACACCTTCCAAAGCAGAAGCAGAGCTGATGGTTTGTTCAATAATATGTCACAGAAACTGGAAGAATGTCTGAAATGGGAGGTTTGAAGTCAAGTGCTGAGAAGGGGGAAAAATGTGTTCCAGATTTTTTGCAGATGTTCTCAGATCAAATTATGGTGTTGAAAAATTGTATAGTATGTTCAATGGAGCATCCAAGATGAAAAGACAGTTCAGTGGCTTTGTAATCTGGATAAAAAACGAGTCAAGGAGCCGTGCTTATGTAGGGTGTAATTCACAAGTTCAGAGCTGTCATTGTTGGAGATAATGCTGAGGAAGCTAAAGCATTTGGCTTTTTAAATAACTTTCACATAAATTTACACATAAAAACCTGGATAATGGATCTATCTTCCTGATTCTTTATTTTCTGTATCTACAGAATTAGTACTAGGTTTTCTATCTTCTCTACATCTTTTTGATCTACCACTATATGCCTATACACATGGAGTGTTTAAAACATTTGATGGATAACAGTATCAAGCTTCAGTTAGACATGAGGAATAAGTTCTGGTGATCTATTGCACAGGTAGGTGACTATAGTTAATAATAATGTATTGTATATTCCAAAGTTGCTCAGAGAATGGATTTTAAATGTCCTCACCACAATGACATGATAAGTATGTGAGGTGATGGATGTGTTAATTAGCTTCATTTGCTCATTCCACAATGTATACATGTACTGAAACAGCACATTGTACCCCATAAATATATACAATTGTTATTTGATATAGCAGTGAGTATACAAAATAAAAAATAAATGAAAGTAAAAAGAAAATTTAAAAAAGAAAATGAAAAAAGAAAATTTCTTTCTATTTTGATGAATAGAAAGAAATAGCTAAAGAATCATAGAATTTCAGAATATGGGATAAAGTCAAAAGATCGTGTAGCTTATGTTCCTGATTTTACATTACCAGAAAACTGAAGTTCCAAGAATCTAAGTGATTTGAACAAGGGCACCATTCTGGAGACAATGGTAGACCAGGACTGGAACGCATGTCTTGCAACTTTCAGGTTCCTGGACTCTTGAGCTCTATGAAAAAGACACCTGCACCCGAATGTTTATAGCAGTGCTATGAAAAAGACACCTGCACCCGAATGTTTATAGCAGCGCAATTCACAATTGCAAAGGTGTGGAAACAGCCCAAGTGTCCATCAATACATGAGTGGATTAGTAAAATGTGGTATATGTATACCATGGAGTACTATTCAGCTTTAAGAAACAATGGTGATATAGCACCTCTTGTATACTCCTGGATAGGGTTGGAACG
>RJWJ010047378.1:0-10979 GCA_004363605.1 Indri indri
GGAGTAGCACCTGTCCGAGGGCAGTCGGTGTCCCGCCGGCGTGGCGGCGACTGCGTGGTGGGCCTGAGAAGGGGGCCTGACCACCGCGAGGCAGGCGAAACCAATTGGACAGTGTGGCTCTGGGCTGGCCGCCCGCCTTACGTGCAGGGGAGGGTACCTAAGCCTACCCGGGCCCCTTCTTCGCAGCTGTGCTGGGTTACTGTGCTGGGCGAGGCCAGGACTTCTTCATTCATTTAATCAGGCAACCATTCAGTGTTTATTGAGAGCCAGCTGCGCTGCGGATACGGCTCTGACCATTGGGTCAGAGGAGGTGTCAGGAAATAAACAAGGTCGTTCTGTTAAGTTAGCTTTAGGATCGTTGGGCTTGGGGGCGGAAGGAAGAGATCTCAGCAAACGCCAGTTTCCTCATCTGTGAAATGGGGATAATAGATACTCCTACCTCATAGGATTGTGGTGAGGGCTAATAGAGTAAGATGGGTGATGCTCCTGCTTGCAGCGCTTGATTTGTGGCTAAGTCTCATCATACCTTCTTACGTTGGAAGAAAACATGTTGCAAACCTTCCCATAGGTTACATTATTACCTTACTACCCCCGTCCCCACCGCAGTCATTTAGAGGTCTGTACTTTCTATTCCCGTGTTACCGGTGAAAATAGGAAGGGATATCAAGCTTCGACAGACAACTCAAGGTGGGCGACAGATGGTGAGCTGCAGTGGTGGGATTTGAACCTGGACAGTTCTGTTCCAGAGTCCAGGCTCTTACCCACTAAACCATACTGCCTTTTATCAAGTAGGTATGCAGTATAGTGGTTAAGAATAAGAATAAAGCTCTTTGACATCAGCTAAACCCAGGTTTCTGTCCTGATTCCACCTAGGGCAAATTATTTATGCTCTGAACCTCAGTTTCCTCATTTCTAAATTGGGGAGGATAAATCTTGACTCATCGGGCCAAAGAGAAAATAAAATGTAGATTATTCTTTGTACCATAATGAGTGTCTACTTCGTGCCAGGCACTGTTCTAGGAATTGGGAGAACAGCATTGGACTTAAAAAAGTAATGATCCCCATAACAACTTGATGAAGTAAGTATAATTATCATCTCCATTTTATGGTTGAGGAACCTGAAGCACTGAGAGGCCTTCATGGAGCTTTTATCCTAGTGCAGAAGACAGACAACAGCTAAGCAGGTGGACCAGGTAGTTTCAGATTATGATAAGAACCACTAAGGAAAGAAAACAAGGAGAGGTGGCAGGGCCCAGGAAGGGGATGGGGGAGGTTCTTTAAGATAGGGTGGTCAGGAATCTTTCTTCTGGGGGGCAGGGGATAATATCTAATGAAAAGGAGCTAGCCTTGAACAGCCCTGGGGAAATAGATGATGTGCAAAGGCCCTGAGGTAGGCTGGAGGCCCAGCAAGTCAAGTGGATGATGAGGGTCAAGATCATGGAAGGCCTTAGGGGGGCCATGGAAAGGAGTTTGACCTTTATTTGTGTGACAACTGAAGGGTTTTAAGCAGGGAAATGGACTGCAGTTGTCGCTGGAGGTAGGAAAGAGGGGCTGTAGGGAGACTTGTTGGGTCAGTGCTTTTCACATTACAAATTGAGATTTATTAGTGGGATATGAAATCAGCTTAGGGAGACCGTAAGCAACATTTTTATGTCAAATGAACTAAAGTAGAAAACATCACTGCATCACACACAGTAGGGACAATTATGGTTATGTGAAACCTTGTTTTGGTTATGTAATTGTATGTGTGTTCCGAGTCATTTATTTTTTATTTATTTATTTTTTGAGACAGAGTCTTGCTCTGTTGCCTGGGCTAGAGTGCCGTGGCGTCAGCCTAGCTCACAGCAACCTCAAACTCCTGGGCTCAAGCAATCCTTCTGCCTCGGCCTCCCAAGCAGCTGGGACTACAGGCATGCGCCACCATGCCCGGCGAATTTTTTTTTTATATATATTTTTAGTTGTCCAGCCAATTTCTTTTTATTTTTAGTAGAGACGGGGTCTCGCTCTTGCTCAGGCTGGTCTTGAACTCCTGAGCTCAAACGATCCACCCACCTCAGCCTCCCAGAGTGCTAGGATTACAGGCATGAGCCACCACACCTGGCCTGTGTTCTGGGTCATTTATATGAAATTAATTTCTTTCTGTGGGTCTTAGGCTGAAAACTTTCAAAGCCACTGAGTTGGATCATCTTGGCTGGGAGAATGAAGGGAGGGGACACCCTTTGCATTAACCCAGTCAGGTGTCCTCTCCAGAGGGAGGCACCTCTGCTCTCCAGCTGAGAGGGCAACGCATCCTCCCTGATCCCAGTGGCTGGGCAGAGGCCAGGAGGGCGCAGCAATAACCTAAAAAGAGTGATCGCGTCTTGGGAACCTCCCGGACCACACCCTCTTAGTGCATGGGATCTGCTGCCTTGATCACCTGGAAGTCCCCAACCTCTCAGTTGTCCACAGAGCAAGCTGCAGAGAAGGTAAATGCTTGACGTGTGTCTGTGGCACTTGGCAGCCAGTGCAAGTGGGGTGGGGTCTCGGGCTCTCCCTCCACTCTGCCCTCTGTCTGCGCAGTAGCAGGCACCTAAAACTTGATTTTTGGTTTTTAATTTTCATCCAGTCCTCCACCTCCTGGACTGTTATGAGAACCTGTTTCCCTGCGGTCTCTTTTTCTGCCCCCTCCAGATCTTCCTCTGCTCAAAATCCTCATGTAGCTCCCTATTAAGTAGCATTCCTGTGGTCCATTTATTCAGACAGCAAACACATGGAGTGCCTGCTGCATGCTAGGCACCAGGGGTACCACAAGGGACAAAATAGACCATAATCTCTGCCCTCACATAGCTATGGCTTAGTAGCAGGGGGGTGGGGACAGATGCAGAGCTGTAAACTGTCACATGGTGATACGTGCCAAGGAGAAAACCAGAGCAGAAGAGGGAGTTGGGGCGGGCGGCAGTTTGCAATTTTGAGTTGGACAGGGAAGGTCTTAGTGATATGGTGACATTTGAGCAAAAACCTGAAATGAGGGAGCCACGAGGTTATTGGGGACCGAGCAGCTGCAGAGGCCCAGAGAGGGCTGGGAGATGAGGTCTGAGAGGTCAAGGGGTGGGGTGTTCAGGGCCTGCATTTCACCATAAAGACTTTGGCTTTTATTCCGAGTGAGAGGGGAAGCCTTTGAAGGTTCATGATCTAACGTGGCTTCCAAAACGATCACTGGCTGTGGATATGGGCAAAGACTGCAGGGGACAGGGCGGGAGCAGGGAGACTGGTCAGGAGGCAGCTGCTGTGATGGGGCAAGTGATCAGGAGCTGGCTGGGCTAGGCTGGGGTGGGCTGGTGGCAGTGGCCGGATTCTGGCTATACTTCAAGGGTGGAGCCAACGAGGTTTGCTGGTGTGGGATTAGAGGAAGAGCAGGACGATGCCAGCGCTTTGGCCCGAGCAATCTCAAGTTCAGAATGTGTACCTGTGATAACTGAGATGGCTTCAGATGGTGGCTGGGGAGGGGGCTTAAATGACATTGAATCCCATGGTGAAGGTATTATGCCCTTTTGGGTAGCTCACACGTTGTAAGTAGATAAGACAAAAATTGTGCTGGTCTTACCCAAAAGCTGGCAACCGCTGAGGTCCGCAGGTGCCCAGGTGCCTTCCTAACTATGACACCTCTTTGGGGATAGGAAGGGTCAGCCCAGCTGAATTACTCACCCCTCACCGTGGAGACCTGCAGCTTTCCCTCCAGGTACTGGTGGAGGTGCTTCCTGGAATTCCTCCTCCCCTCTGCTGTCCAGCCTTGTCCAAATCCTTGTGCCCCTGAGGTCATGGTCCACATGCCCCTCCCCTAGCAGGGAGGCCCTGCCCTCCTCTGAACTCCCCTACCTGTACCTGCACCTGTCACCTGTCAGAGGGCCTGGATTTGAAGTCCAGTCTGTCGTCTTGCTTGCTGTGTGACTTTGGATAAAGACACGTAAAGTGTCTCCGAGTTCTGTTCTGTCTCTTTGTTATAAAATGGGGACACAGGGTTGTAGTGTTGAATGCCTGAGAGAAGTGTGTGAATAGGGTCATTTTTAGACCACAAACACAGAAGAGTCATCTCACTTGGGATTAGAGTTAAAGTCAGCTTGAAACTCAAATGTCAGTGACAGCCTTCGGATGTCATTCTTGCTGTTTGGTGTCTGGCTCTTTAGAGCTTCCCTGTGGCCCTCAGTTCTCAAGTGTTTTAATCGTGGCTGTGGTCCTGCCAGCCTCTGTCCTCCTGCCTAGTGACGAAATCTTTGTGAGTGGTGAAGAAACCCTTAAAACCGGTTGTTTATTTTCCGCACAGGTACAGCCGACACGTGTTACTGGGTTTGCCTGTTCACACCCGTTGCTGGGTTGTTTCTCTCTTTTTCTTAATTTTTTTTGGCTGATGGGGCATACAATTGGCTATCCCCTGTTGACTTCCTGGTGGATGTAGAAAGGTTGGGTTGTTTGTCACTGGCTCCTCCTTCCCAGTGCAGGGCCTTTCGCAGAAAAGGTGCCCCAGAAATGCTTTGTTGAACGATGGTTCAGGTTCAGGACCGATGGTTCAGGTCTCTTGCTCTCCTTTGCAGATTGAGCTCGAGAATTGCGCGGCCGGCTCTCCCCTAGTATGGCCAATGAAGAGGATGACCCAGTCGTACAGGAGGTGACTCCGCTGTCCACTTACGGGGCTGCAGGACTGGGCCCCTTCCACGCGTCCTCAGGCCAGTCTGGGACCTGTTGGCATCCTGGGGAACCCCATCCCTTGTTGTTCCTCTGCCTGGACCCCTCTGCTGCCCCCCACACACCTGCATGGCTGACGCCCCCCCCTGCCCTCGGGTCTCTGATCCAGCATGGCCTTGTCAGAGAGGCTTTCCTGCTGCCCGCCCTCCCACGGCTTTCCTCCTGCACACCCTCCCAGGGCTCTGCCTTGCTCTTACCTCGGCCCTGCCTCCTACTGGCCGTAGCACTTGTCAGCCTAGATCTCAGTTCATTTGCTTTTATGCTGTTCACCACTGTGTCTGCAAAGCCAAGGACAGTGCCTGGCACTTAATCCATCCTCAGTGACTGTTGGTTGAATGAATGAATGAATGGGCTCAGCAGCTCCCCCTCCTTTCCCAGCTTACCCAGATTGAGCCATTCTGCAGTCGCTCACTGGACCCACTGTGTGCCAGAGGCTGTGACACAGCAGTGAGCAGGGCATTGTCCCCGTCCCCTGGAGTATTACTGGCCATGGGCGACACTGACAAAGAAGGAGTCTCAGGATGCGAGGGAGAGGAGGCAGGTTCCAGAGGCGGCGTGAAAAGAGACGCTTCAGAATCTTTTCAACCCAGAACTTAGACCTTGGGAAGTCAAAGGGCAAAAAGTAACCGCCTCCGCCTCTAGCCTCCCTGCACGTAGAGCCTGACCTCTGGTGGGAGGGGCAGGGCAAGGAGGAGGTCCCTGGGGATGAGTAGAGGTGGCTCTTGCTTGCTTGGGGGCTGTTAAGTTTTTGGGTTGGAGTTTTTTAAATGCATCGATCGAAGCCCCGACTATGCTGCGGCAGCAGGAGTTACAATAGGGTCGGTTGGTGATGAGCCGGGGAGCCCAAGGGACTTGGAGGACAGAGGTAGCACCCGGTAGCCGGGGGCTGGATGCTTCCTGCTTAAGTGGTGACTCAGCCCAGTCCTTAGGATGCAGGCGCAGGGAAGGCTGGTGAGGCATGTGGGAAGAATGTTCTAGGTGGAGGGAAGAGCATGCGCGAAGGCCCACGTGACTCATGGGAAGAGCCGGGAAGCAGGAAGACGAGTGCTGCAAGGAGGGCCGGGGGTGGTTAGTGTTGGGAAGGAAGAAAATGGGCCCAGGCGGTCAAGAGGGGCCTTGTAGACCACCTGGTCCAGGATGGGTCGGGGGAGGGCACAGAGGCGGCACACGCACAGGTGCGTCCTCACCTGCCCAGCCTCTCCGAAAAGCGCTGAACGTGACCAGGGCAGCAGGGGAGGATGCGTTCTCACCGGGTTGTAGTGAACCGGGTAAGGGGCCAGGCGAACTCTTGTTCTGGTGCCCCTGGAGCCGTCGGGAGGGATTCCTGGGCAGGGGTAGTTTGAAGACGTGGTTTCTTCTCCCGCAAGCCACCCCGCCGAGCCCCTAGTCCTTAACTGGAGTGTGAGGAGTGTGCGTGTCCCGGGGCAGGGGGCGCTGTGCTCGGCCTCCTGGTTAAGTCTTCTTCCCTTGTTCCCAGATCGACGTGTACTTGGCCAAGAGTCTGGCAGAGAAGCTCTATCTGTTTCAGGTAACTGGGACTTGGAGGTGAAGGGGAGAAGCAAGTGTTGACGGGTGAGGAGAGGCAGGAAGCCGGGCGAAAAACCATGGGAAACCTCGGCCTTGCTTAGGGTTTCTTGGTGCGGAGGGTGTGATAGGGTAGTTCTCGCTTCTGGGGGCGGGTTAATGTTAGTCTCTGATTTCGAAGATGTAAATACCGGAGGCAACACTGGAGAGGCAGAACTGTCAGTGGTTAAAGCTTGGGCTCTGGGGTCAGACTGTCCCCACCAAGAGATCCGACTCCATCACGACTTAGCTGCGAGCCCTTGGGCAAGTTTCTTAACCACTCTGTGCCTCAGTTTCCTCATCTGCATAGTGGTGACAGTAATGATGCCTGCCTCATAGGGTCCCTCGAGGATGGGGCGAGTCCACGCTAAAGTGCTTAGAACTGCCTGGCAGTTAGCATGGAGTTAGCATGATAGTTACAGAGGCTCAGAGATGGGCCTTTCTGGAGCAGCTCCAAGGCGGAGTCCACGAGCCCTCAGTCTTGCCAGCAGCCTGTGCCCCCAGGTTGTCATCCCTGCCCGCTCCCCTCTCTGCCGGTGCAGAAATTTACAGTGGCTAGCATGTATTGAGCACTGACTGTTTACAGGCACTATTTAAAGCACTTTACGTAAGTTAACTCATTTGATCCCACAATAACCCGATGGTGGTTATCATTATATTTTTACAACAGCTTTATTGAGATATAAATCACACACCATACAATTTCTTCATTTAAGTGTACAATGCAGTGGATTTTAGGCTATGCATGAGTTTTGCAACTAGCACCACTATCTATTTTAGGACATTTCTGTGTGTGCCCCCAAGAGAAACCCCAAACCTGTTAGCATTCAGTCCCGTGTACCCCACACCCCAGTCCCACCCCAGTCCCAGGCGACCATTCTCCTTACTTTCTGTCTGTGGGTTGCCCATTGTGGACATTTGTGTAGATGGAGTCATGCTATATGTGGTCTTTTGTGACTGGCTCCTTCTCTTAGCATGATGTTTTCAGGGTTCACCCATGTTGTTGCATGTGTCAGTATTTCCTTTTTTTATGGATGAATAATACTCTATTGTATGGATATACCACAGTTTGTGTATCCATCTATCAGTTGATAGCTATTTGGGTTGTTTCCATTTTTTGACTGTTACGAATAATGCCACCGTGAACATTCATGTACAAGGTTTTTTTGTTTTTGTTTTTTTTTAAGAGATAGGGTCTTGTTCTTTTGCCCAGGCTGCAGTACAGTGGCAAGATCATAGCTCACTGCAGCCTCAACCTCTTGGGCTCAAGTGATCCTTTTGCCTTATGCCTTAGCCTCCCAAGTAGCTGGGACTACAGGTGTGTGCCACCATGCCTGGTTAATTTTTAAATTTTTTTTTTTTGTAGAGATGGGTCTTGCTATGTTGCCCAGGCTGGTCTTGAACTCCTCGGCTCACGCAATCCTCCTGCCTTGGCCTCCCTGAGTGCTGGGATTATAGACATGAGCCACTGCAAGTCTTTGTGTGGACAGAAGTTCTCATTTCTCTTGGGTGTATAACTAGGAGTGGAACTGCTGGGTCATATGGTAACTCCATGTTCAGCTTTTTGAGGAACTGTTGGGCTATTTTGCACCACTTTACAGTCCCAACAAAGGTTAAGTTTGCATGTGTCTATGTTGCACATGAGAAAATGAGGCACAGGGAGGCCCTAACCTGCACAAGGGGCCTGGGCAGGGCTGCAGCCCAGTGCTGCAAGTGTATGTTGGAAGAGGCCTGGCCTCCGGAGTCTGCCTTTATAGCTGCGGGCATGGGGGCCTGTCCTCGATTGCCTGCACAGTGATGGTGGTGGTGACGGTGACCCCTGTGTCCGCAGTGTGCTAGGCTCTGTGCCGGCCTCAGCTCCATTTGCAGCGTCCATGCTCACGGCAGCCCTGGGAGGTGAGGACACTCACTCTCAGGGAGGCAACGGGCTTGCCCAGGCACACAGTTAGCAAGCGCCAGAGTGAGGGCTGGAAGCCAGGCCTGTGTGATTCCTCACCTTCCCAGCACGAGGTCAGGTGGTGTCAGAGCTGCCCCCAGCTCCAGCCCAGGAAGCAGGGAGGAGTCACTGCATTGCTATTTAAGTGAGCTTTTAGGAAGTGACCGTTTCCTTGGGCTAGAACATAGCGGATCTGAAATGGCCCCCAGAAGTAGAGCCTGTTTTCTGCACTGCCACGCCTCCACCGGGCTCATTCCAGAGGCCGTCCTGCAGCCAGGCAGCGATGGCCACAGCTGCGGGTGAGTCCAAACGTGGCTCATGCACCTGTAGCATGCTGTGGGGGAGACAGGAAGTGCATCTGTGAGGATGGATGTGGGACGGCATCCCAGGTGTTCCAAGCGAAGAAACAGGTTTCAGAGCAGCATATTGTAGTGCAAGCCATTTACAGAGAGAGAACTTTATACGAGAGGGTGAGGGCCCAGAGAGGGGGCGCTCAGCGTCCTTCGTTCTCCAACCTTTTGTTCACACAAGTAAAAGGAGAGAGAACGGGAGCATGAACCCCCATGTCTTGTCATCCAGCTTCAGTGGTGAGCAACACTTGTCCGGTCTTTTTGTTTGTTCTTTTTTGAGACAGAGTCTTGCTCTGTCACCTGGGCTAGAGTGCCGTGGCGTCAGCCTCGTTCGCAGCTACCTCAAACTCCTGGGCCCAAGCGATCCTCCTACCTCAGCTTCCTGAGTAGCTGGAACTGCAGGCATGCGCCACCACCAGGGACCTGGCTAATGTTTTTCTGTTTTTAGTAGAGACGGGGTCTCTCTCTTGCTCAGGCTGGTCTCGAACTCCTGACCTCAAGTGATCCTCCTGCCTTGGCCACCCAGAGTGCTAGGATTACAGGTGTGAGCCACTGCGCCCGGCCATTTGTCCAGTCTTATTTTCCCTCTTGCTTCTTTGTGGTCTCTTTTCACGTGGCCTTCTCTCCCAAGTGGCCTGTAAACTGGTGGTTAGGCCTTAACTTTTCACTCCCACAGCCATGTTCTGTGGGTTACTAGAGCCACGGGGCACCTGTCTGAGTTCCTGGTGCTTAGGCACGTCCCTCAGGAGTCAAAGACATCCTAAAATTGCCCATTGGAAGAAAGCCGGGAGGAACCAATGAGAAGATGACTGCAGGTGGAGACCAGTAGGGGACCTCGTGGCAGGGCTTCTCAGCCCTGGGTCCCTGGCTACTGTCTGGGTTGGGGTCGGAGCTCCTGGAGCCCAGCTCTGGGCAGGGTGTCCTGACAGCTTCCTTCCCCCCCCCAGTACCCTGTGCGTCCAGCCTCGATGACCTATGATGACATCCCACACCTCTCAGCCAAGATCAAGCCCAAGCAGCAGAAGGTGGGGCTGTCCTCTGATGGCATCGGGGTCGGGGGTGTTTAGGGTGAGAGCTGCTGGAGGTGAGGAGATGGGCCCTGTGGGGACGGGAAGCCCACAGGAGGAGTGAACAGAGAATTAGGAGAACCAGCAGCTCACAGGGCCTTGAAAAGCTGAGGAAGGAAAGAGTTTCCAGAAAGAACAGGGGTGGGCAGCTGCAGAGAGGCCAGGGCAGCAGGAGGCCCAAGGTGATCTGGAGCTCGGCGTTGGGTTCCTGGGGGGAGGCGGGGCTGATAGGAAGAGGGTATAGCATCTAGATGGGGTGGGGTGACGGGGACAAGAATTGGAGTTGCACGCCCTGTCCCCGGTGGCGGCTGCAGCTCCAGCCCCCTGTGGCTTCATGGAAGTGCTGTTCCAATATTGCCAGTTCTGCTGACTTTTCAAGGGAAATTGGAAATAAGGGTTTTTATGAGAAAAGTCTTGATTTTTAAATGTTGGTTCCTAATTTCGATCTTTGGGAGTGGAGTAGGGAACGAACAAGATTGCGTGGACATTTCTGTTGGAATCTCAGATGTGGACGGAAGTCCAGGGTCCCTTGGGGAGGGACATGTGTCAGTCCTGCTTCTGGGCAGAGACCATCTTAGGAGGTGGCCACAGCCGGTCCACGGGTGGCTCCTGGGGAGCTGTGCCTTGGGGTCCTCATAGCTGGTGGGGGTGCTTGGTGCCTCCAGGTAGAGCTCGAGATGGCCATCGATACCCTGAATCCCAACTATTGCCGCAGCAAAGGGGAGCAGATCGCGTTGAACGTGGATGGGGCCTGCGCCGACGAGACCAGCACGTACTCCTCGTGAGTCCCTGGCCGCAAGCCCTCTGTGCTCCTCTGTTCATGTAGGAGCCTTTGAAAGGCCTTACAGACGGTCATCCCTCCCACCCTACTGCTGGGCTCCCCACCAGCATCCCAGCCTTTGGGGTGCTAGGCCTGTCGTAGACCCCCACACCTTCCCCCCAACCTAGCTGGTCCCTGGAGCTCCCACACGCCCCTCTTCTCTTGGTCCACAAACAAGGCCATGGGTTTTCTCATCCCTGGCTCCCCTCCTGAGGCAGACGCGGGCTGCCCTGTGGCCTTGGTCCCTGGCTGTTGCATCTCAGAAGTTGCCTGGGGCGGCATGGGCTGCACCCGCCAGGCCCTGGCTCCGCAGCTTCCATCCCCTTGACGTCGGTTCTTTCTCCCAGGAAGCTGATGGACAAGCAGACCTTCTGTTCTTCCCAGACCACCAGTAACACATCCCGTTACGCGGCTGCGCTCTACAGGCAAGGTACCTGGGGCTGGGCGTCCAAGGGGGAGGGAGAGAGGATGGGGCTGGGTCAGGGAGAGACCTTAGCCAGCCTGGGTCTAGCTTCCACCTCCCC
>RJWJ010047379.1:0-10980 GCA_004363605.1 Indri indri
AAAAAAAAAAAAAAAAAAAAAACCAAAAAACAAAAAACAAAAAAAAAAACTGATGGGACCAAAGTAATTTTAACTTCATCTTGGAATTTTTTGACACTAAAAATTGATGAGGCTAAGTTAAGCAAAGTCGTAAATACCAAATGACCAAGAAAAATTACATAAAATGGTGGCAATGGTAGAAACAATGAACAGGAAAGGTAAAAAGAGTTTCAAAAGGAAAAAAATAGTCAATCTAAGAGAACTTAGAAAAGCTAAAAACCCATGATTATTAGAGGAGAGAAGCACCTGGGGAGTGGCATAAGCCAGCATTCCGTGAGTGAGAGAAATATGCAAATTATATATGAATTTATGATACAATGAGGAAAGTGAGTTGTTTAAACAGGCAATATTTTATAGAAAACAACAAAACATTTTTACTTGTTTGCAAGTCTATCAAGATTTGAAATGTAATGTTAAATGCTGGACACCTACTTCATTATGAAAGAAAGACCAAAGAAAACTTTTCTTAGAAATGAAGAAATAGGTTATGAAATATACTTGCACCAGCTAAAGACAGTAATTGTACTTATTCTCTAAATGTTCCTTTAATTATCCCATTAAATTTTCCTAGAGATCATAAGTGAATAGGTACCATATTTTCACCCATGAGGAAGGATTATTTTTTTCTTCAAGTTCCAAAGGCTTTCTTGCAACTTTTATCAAACCATTTCAGACTCACATTGCCCAGTGGCCCTTGGTGTTCATATTAATATATCTTGACTTTTTTTTTTCACAGTATTACAGGAGTACACACATTTTGGTTACATAATTTACTTTTGTACAAGTTGAGTCAAAATTGTAAGTCTGCCCCTCACCCAGTTAGTGTGTACTGTACCTCTTAGGTGTGAATTTATCTATCCCCTCTCCCCCCTCCCACTTACTTGATTTCCTTTGAGTTTTACTTCCATGTGTGCACATAAGTGTTGATCCATTAGTTCCTTAATGCAGATCACAGTGAGTTAATGGTGGTGTTCGGAAAAGAGCTAAAATGCTCTCTAATTTTTATACTTTGCCCTTTGTTGAGCCTGATGCTTAACTAGAAATTATATTTTGTTTTCATTTACTAAAAACTTTGAAGAATGTTTTACTGTTTTAGCTAATGTCTGACTATGGGCTATAAAATATGCATTTGTATGAGTATTTTGGTTATTGCTGATGTTATTTTTGTACTAAGAGCCATGAAAGAAAAGGTTTGTGCAGTGTAGCTAACTGCATAAACACATTCTTTTAGCTCTTTAAATCAGACTGATATAATAATATCATATGTAATGTCATCTCTGCACTGTATCAGTAAAAAAGCCAACTGCATACTGAATTTTTAGTTCAGCACAGATGATGATAAAGTCTTGTAAAGACGAAGGTAACTACTCATGTCTAAACAAAAACATTTTCCAGAAATATGTGTTTTAAAGAGAATATAAAATATAGGATTAAACAGTACAGTTTCCAAATTAATCTAGTTTTTTTCAGGTTCAAAGTAAATAAACTTCTGTACAATATTTGTACTATTTTAATTCACTTGTGAAGTTTCTCTTTTCCAGTTCTCTCTTGCTTCAGTTCCACACAGTTCAATATGAGCTGCTTATGGTTAAGCAAAGCTATCACATGAATCACCATTTTTCTACAGTGTTTTACTGGGAAATGATCAGTGGGGAGACATTGGTTTTTTTTGTTTCCCTATTCCTTACTTATCAAAGTCTAGAGTCAGCTTTGTCACTTGGTAACCAAATATTAGACTATTACTCCCATCTCTGTCTCTCTCTCTCTCTCTCTCACACACACACACACACACACACACACACACACACACACACATCCACACACACACATCCACTTCCTCTCCTCTTCTCTGAAAGAGATTATTGATCTTAATTTGGTCAGAGTTTTAATTTCTCAAAAGGTACCTGCACACTTACATAAAAGACTATAAATTAATTTAAAATTTAGACCTTTTCCCAAGCCACTCATACTTTCAAACACTGTACGTCATCCTGGGCGTGTTTCAGACCCTCCTGTGCACCAGGCACTCTTGCCTCCCAATCTTCATATATGCTCTTCCCACTGCCAAAATACACTCCCCTCCATACCCTGTCTCCTCTCACCTTCCACAAAAACAGGCCAATTTAAACTCTTTCCTCAGTCTCAGTGTGAATGTCACTTTCCCTGAGAGACCTTGCCTGATACCATAGGTTTTGTTAGCCCCTTCTGCTGACTGTTCCAATGACACACTGTACTTCCTTATTGTGGCTCCAGTCACAGATTATTGTAATGACATTTTTTTCTCTTATCATCAACTAAACTGGAAGAACCCTGAGAACAAAGACTGAAATATCCCTACTGCCTATCAAAGACCCTGGCACATAATTAAACTTCAATATATATTTGATAATTTGAAGTCAGAGAGTGTATAACAGTGATCTGATTTATCCATTGTAAACAGTGACCTTATTTTTGAAAGAATTATGTAGATTCTCTTTCTAATTTTAAAAATAAACATTTAGCATACTTTTTGTGTGCTTATGTTTACTCTGACTTCCTCTGTAAGAGATTTAAAGTGATTTATCATCTCTATAGCAAGTATTATGCTTGATGCTGAGTTGTCTAATCCATCATGTGCTTCACATGGTGTGGACTATAAGGGCTGAGGATCAGGATGTTTACCTTATCTGCCCTTTTTCTTTTTTCATGATCATTCCATTCCATTACCGTAACATCCATTATAAAAATATACCATCTACTAGTACTATCCCCTCCACCAATATAACATCCCCTCTGCTAATAAAAATATACTATCACTAGGGAAAATGTTGAATAGTAAGTCAATGAAATAATACAAAGTTATAGTTGATGTTTCGTATAAAAAAGAATAGTGGACTGATTTTTAAATGCTAACTAAAATATACAAATCATAATCACAAAGACATTGAAGAATTAAAAACAATAAAGTTGTATACACAAGCCATTTTAGAGAAAGCTTGAACTCAGAAATATAAGTGGAATATGGAATAAGCTTTTTCCCTGAGGAATTTGCCAAAAAAAAAAACATTTGGACTTAGGTTCCAACACATTAGAGGGCAGTCCTGGGCTCTTCCTCACGTTGGGGATTCTTAGAAGGGATCTTTGACACATTAACCTGAAACCCCCCCAAAATATGCCTTCAGGTAAGGATCAACTAGAAGTAAACCTGTCATCCTTTATTGCAAACCAAATGAATTGTAAAACAGGCTGCCTTGCTGTTGAGCAGAACAAGAAGAAATAAAAGTAGATAAGGTCCTTTGGTAATTATGGCCATAAATATGCTCACTATGGATTTGCCACCTAAGTAGCGGTCCCCAACCTTTTTGGAGCCAGGGACCAGTTTCATGGAGGACAATTTAGATAATTTTTAGGGTGGGGAGGTGGAGGGAGGGAGCGGTGTTGCAGAGCTCAGGCGGTGATGCCAGAGATGGGAAATGGCAGCGGCAGCGGCTGTAAATACAGATGCAGATTTTCTCTATGTGCCCCTAACCTTCCTACGTTTCACAGAGGAGGAGCTCTGTGGCCCTGTCCCACCTAACAGGCCACAGACTGGTACTGTTTCTTGGCATGGGGGTTGGGGACCACAGGCCTCGTATACAGAGGCTGGTGGGCCAGAGAACTTCAGTTTTGAACGTAGCCAGAAGTTGATCTCAAGTAGCAAGGCCTCTCTGGTCTCCTGATAGAAGCAAATGCAAAGCCTCTGTTAGAGAGTGCATTTTGGGCCATGAGAAACCTTTACAGATACCTTGGCAAGGACAATGACCAACAAACAATAAAAGTTAATCAGATATAGAAGAAAGAATAGCAACGTGACCTGAAAAATTAGCATCAGAAGCAGACCTACACGACTTCAGATAGGGGAATTATCAGATACTGTTTACGAAACAACAGTGCTTACTTACCACATTTGAAGGAAAGAAAGAGAGAGAAATGGCAATGATGTATTTCCAGAGCATAGGAAACTTTAAAAAGTGACATAGCAAATTTAAATGAAAGGAAAACTCTACGACTTAAAAAATAAGAAAAAATATAATCATTTATTCTCTCCCAAATTATGTTGGAAAAGAAACAACATTCAATGGTTAAATTATGTTTTCATTTCAAATTTACATTGGTGATTTCAACCTGAAGAAAAAAATATATACCCTCAAAATATATTGATCAACTTAATAAAAAATGGTTAACATTTTGTGTTATATATTTGAATTTTTAGAGACACTAAGCAAATTATTTAAAAAATCATGTTTGTAAAGTTAAATTCTCTTCTTTTCCAAACACTAGCTATTCTTGCTGAACCTTCTTATTTCAGATTCCTGATATTTCAGAGACTAATAAAAAATAACTATATTTATTTTGCTCTTTGTAATTCTCAAATACAAAGCTGGAATCAAAGCTCAATGGAAAACATGATTAGTATTGAACACCTGTAAATCCTTGACTCTTTCTGAAACAAACTTGTTAGGAGTCTCAGCTATGATAAAGGTATATTTTGTGCACTTCTTGGAATAAATAATGTACAGGAATCATTCAAATGCATATTCAGTGGGAAGCCATCTGGTTTTATGTGAATTTATGAATATTTTAGCTTGCTCAGCTAGTCAAAAGTAAAATCTGGCACTAGGGATTATCATGTAGATTTGTGACAGTATTATAAAAAATTGTTTCTCTAAATCAATGATTGACACATTTACTAAAGTATAGTTTCTTTCTTCATGGATTGAGTCTGCTTAAAATATGTGTAATATTGCATGATTAGTTTAGAAATCATAATTCAACTTGAATTAGAATATACAATGTTTTATTAAAATTGTTTCATATAAAAAGGGAATCTTGACACTGGGTTGGACTTTATAGATTATTGTGGTAGACACTGTGATGTGGCACTCAGATCCTTATTCAATGAAGGGCTTGTTACTTCAACTACTGGGAGTGCTGTCAGTAGACAGCCTTTAGCTGTCAGCCCCTTTCACAGATTGCCTTAATCACAGTGACCTATGTTATCCATGGTACTCCTTTCCCAGGTTCCCATATCAATTGGGCACCTGGGAAAGCATGGTTGATATGTTGTATAAATCCTGTCCACTCATGTCCAACTAGGGACAACAATGAAGTGCCATTCTAATATCAGAACTCATCTTAGGATCAGCCAATTAAGGCTGTCATTGGGCTTGAATCTTGACTTGACTTCTCTCTTCTGCTTGCTCTTTCTCTGTCCCCTTTCTTGTACAAGTATTTATCCTAAAAGCACTCATTAAAAAATATTTTGCATTCTAAACTGCATCTCAGATTCCACTTTCCAGGAAACCCTGCCTGCAGCCATAATGTAATCCTGTCTCTTAGCTAAAATAAGAACTTCTTGGAAAAACTCTTGGTAAGTGGTCTTTAAGTCTCTTAGCTTAAACAATTCTGGTATTAAGAAGCTTATTATCTCATAAGGAAACCTATTTTATTATTGAGCAAAGTTTTTTATAATGGTGTGTATAAATTTTCTTCCTTGCAAGATCTGGAACAACATAAAACCAACTTCATCATTCTGTTTATGTCTTCGTTAATTAATTAAATAAAATTTAGATACATGTTCATAATTTATAGGACAATTATATTTTTAACATTTTTGAGAGTTACACTTTGATAATTGAAATATAGATTTGAGAATTGATACCACATAGATGCTATGACAACAGATATCCCAAAGGAGTGAATGTGGGTAGAGAATTCTAAACACAAAGACCTGTGATCTTCTAGTGATAAGACGTAAGGATGATGAGGAGAAATCAGTTAAAGAAACTTAGAGAGAATGACCAAAGAGTTAGGAAAAGAACCAGTTATGTGGGGTTGCTTAAAGCCAAGTAAAGAATACATGTCAAAGAAGAGATCAGTTGAGGCAAATGCTGCTGAAAGGGCATAAAAATGATAATGTCCACTGGATTTAGCAAAACAGATATTCAGAAGAACAAGTTCAGGGGCCCAGTGGTGGTGGAGAGGGGGGCTAAAAGCCGGAATTGGGTTGAAGAATGAATGGAAGGATAGGAACTGGAGAATGGAAGGACAGATAATATATTATAGGAATTTTAGCATAAAGAGAGTGAAGACAGTAATAGTTGAAGGAAGTTGAGTCAAGAGTTATTTTTGTTTTTTAATTGGAAAAATAACAGAGTATTTTTGTGCTGTTGAGAATTTCCCTCCAGTAAAGGAAACTAATGATACAAGAAAAAGAAGAGAGAATTGCTGAAGTGGTAGCTTTGTTGATAAGAATGTAAAGTTACAAAGAAATTGCCACATTCCAATGGCCATTATTTTTAAATTATGGTGTTTTGGAAAATTCAAAATATATACTCGTTTGAGGATAAGCAAACTCAGAAATCATCTACTGTATTCCTAGAACCCACTTCAGAAATTTTATCCTTCCTGGAGCACTGGTATACTGCAGCAAAGACGGAGAAAAGACTACCAAGTTTTATGGCATATTCTTACATCACGAAGTAGGCAACAAAATGTCTCAGACTCAGTTGATAAGAGTAAGCTCTCATAGTTTTTATAGACTAAAGTTATTTTTATATGATATTATTCATAGTGTGAAGTTCAGCTTAAGGTCCTGCCATCACTATAGGAATCATCATCCAATAACAAGCAGAAGAGGCTACTACAGAGAAAAGGGTTGTAATAATGATTTTTGAACAATCAGCCACTAATAACAGAGGCACTTTGGGGTTGTTCTTCTCCCTTATATCCAACTTTCAAAGTTAAAGAAAGCAGCTGTATAACAGGGGGCTAAAACCTTCTAATAAAAGTGCATCTTAATAATGAAAAGCCCTTTGATTCTGTCCAGTATCCTGGTGTGTCTGGATATGTGAAAATCAGCCCACTGTTTGAAATAGGGTTTTGAGAGTGCAGAACTGGGCAACATATTAGAATGAGAAGCATACAAATTCCCAGAGATAATCTAGATGATGTGCACATATGCAGTGAGGGGAAAGGGGTTGGTCAGGGAAGGAGAAAAAGAGTTGCCAGAGATAAATTTTGATTACAACAAAATAGTGAAGAAATTCTTGGTGATGAGATGTCAAAGAATTTCTGAGAACAACTATTATTCAATGTTGTGTTCTCATTGGTCTTATATCCTTCTATTAACTTCTACTCTTTCCTCCATAGCCCCAATTAGTCAGAGAAATTTGATACCCATACAAATTGTGTGAGAAGGGCTTTTTTTTTTTTTTTTCCCTAGAGGGATTGAGGTGATTTGGTAGGTGTGGGAAAGAAGAAAACTTGAGACTAAGTGAAAAATAGGCATTTAACTCATAGACTTGTGAGAAAATCACATACAAGCCCCAAATAACTAACTCATCAGAAATGGAAGCTTACAGCCAAAGGACATTGTGAAGATACATGAGCTCCAGGAATTTCACAGATATTTGTGAAAAGCTTTGGACATCTACCACGTTTGGAATAGAGCTTGAGCAATGTTGCCTACATCTAAAAGGGAAGCAAAATTCCAGATGACATCTGATTACACATAGGAAATATGAAAAAGGTAAAACTTTAATAAAAAGTGTAGGATGTTAGGAAGTATTATAGCATGAATCACCATCCTAAAAGGCAGTCTTCACAAGGGGGAAATGGGATATAAAAACAGATTGACATCACAGCCAGGGGAGATCCATCAGCCTTAGGTCTCACTTGCTGGCAGAGGCCTGGCAGAGGCCACGGAGAGGGGGAGAGTGGAGGGGAGTGAGACCTGCTCCAGAGTGCGGGCCTTGGACAGCCCCACCCCCCAAGCCCAGACATTCAGCCCCTCCCGGCAGCTTTGCACAGAAACAAAGAGCAGACCTTTGACCCTGGCTAACAGCAGTTGTGGAGCCTGAGGGCAGGCTTCCCCAACCCAGCCCCACCCAGACTCACTCTGGTCCTGACCCCATTGAGGTGGAGAACAAGGACACACCTGGAAATCCCAGGGCCCCACCCATCACCCGAGGCACAAGAAGGCCTCTCTAGAGGAACAAGAGCTAGCTACAGGACCCCCAAAAAGCATGCTTCTCCCTGCAAGTGTCACCTACTGACAGGGAGGTCATCCTGCACACGCTTTAACTGCATCTACTGATTCATCATAAAGGGTGTGGTCGAATCTCACCCACAAACACCACCTACTGCCCCAGAGACTAAACAGGGCATGTCATTATCCAAACAAAAACCTAAAGGCAAGAAGGAACAACTGATCCAGATGGGAAGGAACCAGCGAAAGAATTCTGGAAGTATGATGACTCAAACAGAAAGCACACCCCCAAAGAGGAACAACAGCTCCCCAGCAATGGACATTAACCAAACTCAGAACACTAAAATGACAGAAGAAGAATTTCAAGCATGGATTATAAGAAAACTGAATGATATGCAAGAGAAAATGTATAACCAACACAAAGAAACCACAAAAAAAAAATCCAGGACTTGGAAGAAAAATTCACTAAAGAAATTGAAATATTAAAGAAAAATCAAACTGATCTCCTGAAAATGAAGGACTTATTCAGGGAACTACAAAACACCATGGAAAGCCTCAAGAACAGGGTAGATCTAACAGAAGAAAGAATCTCAGAGATTGAAGACAACTCCTTCCAATTAAATAAGTCAGTCACAGAGATCGAGCAGAAAATTAAGAGAAAAGAAATAAGCCTACAAGAAATGTGGGATTATGTGAAAAAAACCAAACCTGAGGTTGACAGGGGTTCCACAAGGTGAAGAAGAAAACAATCAAGGGCTGGATAAGCTATTTGAAGAATTAATAGAGGAGAATTTCCCAGGACTTGCTAAAAATCTAGATATATAGGTATAAGAAGCTCAATGGACCCCAGGGAGATTCAATGCAAATAGGAAGACACCACATCATGCAGTCATCAGATTGACCAAAATATCCACTACAGAGGCCCTTCTACGAGCTGTAAGGTGAAAGAAACAAGTAACATACAAAGGAAAGCCCATCAGAATAACTCCAGATTTCTCAACTGAAACCCTACAAGCAAGAAGAGATTGGGGCCCCATTCTCACTCTTCTGAGACAGAATAATGCCCAGCCTAGAATCTTGTACCCTGCTAAACTAAGTTTCATATATGAAGGAGAAATAAAGACGTTCTCAGATAAGCAAAGACTGAGGGAATTCACCAAAACAGGACCAGCTCTCCAAGAAGTACTCAGAACAGAATTACACAAGGATCAGCACAATAAACACTCTCGAATGTGAAACCACTCAAAAGTTAAAGATCAAAGGCTGGATTCCACAATGGCTCAAGAGAGAAAACAAAGCAACAAAATGCAACCCAACAGAATGAACAGTAATTCACCCCACTTATTGGTTCTCTCAACAAATGTGAATGGTTTGGACTCCCCTCTCAAGAGACATAGGCTGGCCGCATGGATAAAAAAAAAACAAGCCAAGCATCTGCTGCCTCCAGGAAACGCATCTAATCTGCAGGGATGCATTTAGACTCAAAGTAAAGGGGTGGAAATCAATATTTCAAGCAAATGGAAGCCAAAAGAAGGCTGGTGTGGCAGTTTTGGTCTCAGATAACTTGGTTTTTAAATCAACAAAAGTAATGAAAGACAAAGGGGGTCACTATATAATGGTGAAGGGTACAGTTCAACAAGAAGACATAACAATTCTAAATATGTATGCACCCAACTTAGGTGCACCCAGATTCATAAAGCAAACTCTACTTGATCTAAATAAATTGATAGACAGCAACACCATAATAGTCGGAGACTTCAACACCCCACTGACAGCACAGGACAGATCCTCCAAACAGAAAATTAACAAAGAAATAATGGACTTAAACAGAACTCTAGAACAAATGGGCTTGACTGACATCTACTGGACATTCTACCCAAAAACCACTGAATACACGTTATTCTCATCAGCTCATGGGACATTCTCTAAGATTGACCATATTCTGGGACACAAAGCATGTCTCAAAAAATTTAAAAAAATAGAAATAATACCATGCATCTTCTCCGATCACAGTGGAATAAAAACAGAAATCAACTCCAACAGACACTCTCATCTCTATACAAAGTCATGGAAATTAAACAACTTTCTGCTGAACGATTCCTTCATAATCGAGGAAGTAAAGATGGAAATCAAAAGATTCTTTGAACTAAATGACAAAGGTGACACGTTATCAAAATCTGTGGGACACAGCCAAAGCAGTCCTTCATGAAAAGTTTATTTCCATAAATGCCTATATCCAAAAGTCAAAAATATCAAAAACAGACAACCTAATGAATCAACTCAAAGAACTGGAAAAAGAAGAACAGACCAACCCAAAACCCAGCAGAAGAAGGGAAATTAATAAGATCAAATTAGAACTGAATGAAATTGATAACAGGGAAACTATGTGGAAGATTAATAAAATGAAAAGTTGGTTCTTTGAAAAAATAAACAAAATTGACACACTTTTGACTAAACTAATGAAAAACAGAAAAGAAAAATCCCTAATAAGCTCCATCAGGAACAAAAAAGGAGAACTTACAACTGACACCATGGAGATACAAGATATAATTTATGAATATTACAAAAACCTTTTTTGCACACAAACTGGAAAATGTGGAGGAAATGGACAAATTTTTAGAAACACACAGCCTCCCTAGGCTCAACCAGGAAGAAATAGAATTCCTGAACAGACCAATATCAAGGACCGAAATTGAAACAGCAATAAAAAACATTCCAAAAAAGAAAAGTCCCAGACCAGATGGTTTCACAACGGAATTTTACCACACCTACAAATAAGAACTAGTGCCTATCCTGAAGAAATTATTCCACAGCATCGAGAAGGATGGATTCCTCCCCAACACATTTTATGAAGCCAACATAACCCTGATATCAAAACCAGGAAAGGGCACAACAAAAAAAGAAAACTACAGACCAATATCCCTCACAAATAT
>RJWJ010047380.1:0-10994 GCA_004363605.1 Indri indri
TAATAATAAATATCAGGTTGATCATACTTATATTAATACATAAATCCCGCTTTTCCCCCTTACTCCTTTTAAGTCAATAAATAATACAAAATACTTGAATAGCTGAATCATACATATTTCATTTTATGGCTATATTAGAGTTTATTTAACTAATCTCCCATTGTTGGATACATTTTTTTGCTGTTATAAACAATGCTGCAACAAACGTCCTTGAACAAAATTTGTCCCTTACTGTGTGCTATATGAATTTTGATTCTGCAGTTAACTTTTTAGTTTTCCCGTCCCCTTTCCCTGTACTGATCTCCATTTCCATCTCACCCCGCTGCCTTTTAGTCTCAGTCTGTCTTCTACTAAGCAACATCTGCTCTGGTTGCAGAAAGAAATCGTATTCTTGCAATCTAAGGATGCCAATCTCCCAACATTTTCTCCTGGACCTTGCTGTACTATCATTTTCAGAAGTGGGCTCTTTCAAGTACAGTTGATGGTCTTTATTCGCAGTATTTACATTCTATCAAGTTGCTGCTAACACCCAGTTAGCAAATAAAGAACCGTTGCTCCTAGTGGAAATACAGGGTTAAGCTCCTGTGAGCTGTCAAGTCACAACATTTTCACAAACTGATCAACACTTAACCTTGTTTTATGTGTGTTTCTGTTACTTAGTACATATTGTTGATTCATTAGCATGAAACTCACCGCTACAACACTACAACTTCTTGCTTGAGCAAAGCTTATCTAACACACGTGTTTTCTCTGGGAGGCACATCCCAGCCTTCTGGAGCTCAAGGATGCTAGACAGCACTTCAGCACTATGCAGGGGCAGGGAGCATTTTAAACAACAAAATCACCAAAAAGAAACACCAAAATGTGAAAAGCATGGCACCACGTAGACCATGAAGAGACACTTGTTTACAGTATAAGAGCTGAAATAACCTCAGCTGAAACATGCACACCAGGTAACTCAAATTTTCACCTCTCCCTGCATGTCATGAATCACCGTGAAAGGGTTGAATTTTAGCAAGTAGGTAAATTTGCAAATATGGAATCCACCAATAACGGGGTCAACTGTGCTAGTCCTTTCCTTGGTTCTGCTGTTTTTCTGTAAGTCTTGTTTAGTTTCCCTTTACTCATCCTGGAAAAGGCAGGATCTGTACCTGCTGACTAGGTGTTAACAGAGTGGCCTGCCCTTGGCACCAGAGGCAGGTTGATGGGCACAACTGAGTTTGGCCTGGCCTGCCCTGCTCACCTAAGAGGCATCTTCCTTTAACCCCCATTGCCTGTTTTCTGGGGGCTCTGAATAGATGAAAAATGTGAAAACCTGCAATGCCCAACATGAACAGCTGACCCTCGAGCAGCACAGGTTTGAACTGTGCACATCCACTCATGTAAGGATTATCTTCCACCTCTGAGACAGCAAGACCAACCCCTCCTCTTCCTCCTCTGGCTCAATAGTAGCCTTCTGGTCGACAGCTGGCTATTAGTATTAATAGTTAAATTTGGGGGAAGTCCAAAGTTATATGTGGATTTTTGACTGTGTCCCCCTAATCCCCTAAATCATTCAAGGTCAATTGTATTGCCTCTCCTCTCTGGGGAAACTGCATCTCCCAGAACGTACTTTCTCTTGCAGAAAAGCATTTTTCCTCCTTGACAGCCCCCTCACACACACATACACCTTGCTTTTAGTCTAGCTGTTTCTGGGATTTGTAGCATTTGCCTAGTATAGTAGGTTGAATAATGGTCCCCTAAAAAGATAGGTCCATGATCTAATTCCTGGTACCTGTAAATGCGACCTTATTTGGAAACAGGATCTTTGCAGATGAAATTAAGGATCTTGATAAGAGACCATCCTGGATTTAGGGTGGGCCTGAACCCAATGATGGGTGACAGAAAAGGAGAAGACACAGAGACCCACAGAGGAGAGGGCCATGGGAAGACAGAGGCCAGAATGATGTGTCTACACCCTAAGGAACAACAAGGTTTGCTAGCAGACGCCAGGAACTGGGAGAGAAGCATGGAACACATTCTTCTTCAGAGCCTCCAGAGAGAACCAACTCTGCTGACACCTTGATTGTGGACTTCTGGCCTCCAGAACTATGAGAAAATACATTTCTGCTGTTTGAAGCCCCCAGTTTGTGGTAATTTGTTACGAGAGCCCTAGGGAACTGCTGTACCTAGACAGCAAACGATGTAGGAGGTAGGGGGAAGGAAAAGGAATTCTGCTCTTCCCACCTCACCAGGCAGCACCCTAAGGGATTTCAGGTTTTCTCTCTGATACAGACTCCGGGGTTCTGAGTCAGGGTGGCACCTGCTGGGGAAGCATCATTCTGCCCTCATTTAAGCATTTGCATGAAGCACAAATCAGGTCAGAGGGTACGAAGGACAACAGGGAAAAAGGACAGAGACAGACTGGGACAAAATAATGGCACCACACATAACAAAGGATTTCTATCCAGAATATACAAAGAATTCCAACAAATAAGAAAAAGACAACCCAACACACACATACACACACACACACACGCACACGCGCGCACACACACAGAGGCTATGAATATGCAAGTTACAGAAAAGAAAACCTAAATAGCCAATAAACATATGAAAAGATGCTTAACCTCACCAGTAATCAGGCATATGCAAATTAAAACAATGCAAATGCAAATTTAAACCGCACACCATCCAACTGTCAAAACTACACAAGTCTGACAATACTGACAGAATATGGGGAACACTGGTGAGAACTGGGTGCAATCACCTTGGGAAGCAATTTGACAGTATCTATTATAGTAAAGTTAGAAATGACCAATTAAATGCTTCCTGGTATCGACCCTGGAGAAGTCTCACACATGACACCAGGAGAGAGTCAAGGCTGCCTATTGCAACAATGTTTATAGTAAGAAAAAACTAGGGGAAAAGCTGACTGGCCATCAATAGGAAATGCATAAATCTGTAGCTTGTTTATGTAAGGGCAACCATATAATGCTTATAATGAATGAAGTAGCAATCACTGCAGAAACACAGCAAGGTGCACAATGATACATCTAGTTAGACAGCATTTAGAGAAACTCACCAACTCATAAAACAATACTCTGTATTGTGCACAGATGCATATATGTAATAAAAGTGGAAAAATATGGAAAGATAAATTGTCTGCACTACTTGTCTCTGAAAGGAAAGGAACAGAATGGAACTAAACAGGAGAATGAAAGGTACTTCGAATTTATCTGCAATGTTTTCTTATTTTATAAAAAAGTCAAAAAGAGATATGAAAGAGAAAACATGTAAGATAGAACTATCACATGAAGGAGAACAGCATGAATTCCTAAGGAATAGATAGGTGTTCTGAGAATGCAAAGGATAGAGATGGCCACTGGCCCACCTTGGAAGACTTCCCGGAGGAGTCGGCACTGGAGCCTTGAAGTGTGAGTGGGCAGGATTTGGAGATGGGCCTGAGAATGCCTTCCATACCACCTGACATCTGCTTTCTTGGACACTCCAGAGCAGCCTCATTTGCTATGTTTATTGAAAAATGTTTTAAACTCTCAAATTTTAACATAAAAAGTAAACGAGTTGAACACTATCTTTCAAGATATTACCAATACTATTAGGTGGTACTGGTAATTGGTATTATACTGGTACTGTGGATTATCTGATCCACATCCAGGGGCCAGAAACAAAAAATCCCTTCCCAGCCTGCTGTGCAGGAGTTTCTGTGCGTGACTTGGGCTCTGCAGTGGCGACAGAGCCAGGGTGTGAAATGTCCCCTCATGGGGCGGGCTGTGCCTAAGCTGCGGTTCTGGACCTGGCTACACAATGGCCAACTGCTTGGTTCAGTAACTTCACGACTGTGGCAGCCCTTTGCGGCTTGTTCTGGGGGTGGGTTGGGGAGTTTGCTCCTGAAACGTCAGCCTAGAGGCTTTGCTTCATCCCCCCGCAACGATTCCAAAAGTTCCCTAAACAAACTGTCACCAATCCCTTTCTCCTTCCATTAGTGGATTCAGTTACATGAAGCCAAGAACCCTGACCTCTGCAAGTTCACCAAATGCTTCTTTGTACCAAGCCTATAATCTTTGATTACATTTTTTTCTTGTGAGCCCACAGCCCAAGCTAAGATTCCTTACCACCATGATAAAACCACGTTTGATGGATGAGTGAGCCAGTGAATGAATGGGTTTCAAACATTTATGACATACAGCAGAAGGAAACATTACCCAAAAAGGTATGAGGCCAGGGTTTGGCAAATTTTTTTCTGTAAAGGACCAGATAGGTCCTTTTTGGGCCGTATAGTTTTGTCACAATGACTCAACACTGCCACTGAGTCACGGTAGCGTGAAAGCAGCCGTAACAGTACATAAACAAACAGATTTGGCTGTGCCAATAAAACTTTATTTACAAAAATAGGCGGCTCGCCAGATCCCGCCCCTGGGCCATAGTTTTCCAACCACTGCCCACCACAGGCTAAAAATACAATAAACCAATTACTCCAACCTGTGGAGAAGTTGGAAGAATCAGCCGCACTCTGGCTGTCTGTACCCATTCCTGGCTGAACGAGGCAGGAGTCTCACCTAGAGGCTCCATATTCACACTGGGCTTCTCCTCCAACCCCCACCCCCTGACTTTTCTTTCTCTTGCAATGTATAATCTGGAAACAGCCATAACTGGGGAGTCAGTACCCACACGTCCTTCACATTTTATGTGAGCATCTAAGATTCTTTTCTCTCAAATGGCTGAGATACACAGAATTTCCATTTCAGCCTTTAATTAAAATACAATTAAAATGCATATGGAAGTTTAAACTGATCCAGACATTAGTGTTTGTATTATAAAATGTCTTGAAACACTTTAACATACGGCAATAATCACTAAACAAATCTGGCACTTAAAGGATAACTTCTTCCCCAAAATCACAGAATTTGGAGAGGGTCGCAAATACAAAACATACTACAGTTAGTTCCACCTAACATGCTGGGTGGGAATGAGTGTGACGTTGGAATCACACAGGCCTTGGCCCAAATTCCAACTCTTCCTTTATCCAGATGAGTGACCATGAGCATGTGACTTATCTTTCTGAGCCTCTGTTCCCTCAACTTTATTTACTTATTTTTGAGACAGGGTTTCACTCTGTTGCCTGGGCTAGAGTGCAGTGGCATCATGATAGCTCACAGCAACCTCAAACTCCTGGACTCAAGCAATCCTCCTGCCTCAGCCTCCCGAGTAGCTGGGACTACAGGCGTGCACCACCACGCCCTGCTTATTTTTCTATTTTTTTGTAGAGACAAGGGTCTCCCTTTGTTACCCAGGCTGGTCTCGAACTCCTGGCCTCAAGCATTCCTCCCACCTTGACCTCTCGAAGTGCTGGGATTACAGGTGTGAGTCACCTCGCCTGACCTCCCTCAACTTTAAATGCAATCAGCATGTGGTTAGCGTGACAAACGAGAAAACCTGCATGTTTAGCATGGGGCACAGATCCCAGAAAGCCCCTCCATAAAGGATCGGTGATGATGATGATGATGAAGACACATGGAATATTGTGAGATGCCACCTGCCAGATGGCAAGTCAGTGGTGAGAACCAAACCCACATTTAGGATATTCAACTCCATGTGCTAACTCTGAGGCAGGTCTACAACTTCACAATTCCACCACCTTTCCATGACACTAACTCACACAAAAATTCTGCCCCAAGACACAAAACACAACAGGATTCACCTAGGTGCAAATCCTTAGTGCCCAGAGTCACCGGAAGTCCTCTGCCATTAATCACCTGAGTGATCACAGACAAGCCCCTTCCCATCTCTGGACCGGGAAGCGTGGCCTCTTCAGTGCTTCTCACACTTCAACGTGCATGTACGTCACCTGGAGAATCTCGCTCAAGTGCGGATTCTGATTCAGTAGGTCTGGGGTGCGACCCGTGACTGTGTATCACCAACAAGTTCCCAGTGACACGGATGCTGCTGGTCTCGGGGCCACACTTAGGGAGTCACTGGTCGCGATGATCGTTGACTTCCCCACTCCCACCCCGAGACTAGCACGCTCTGATCAGAACACCAATATATGTCTGCTCACCATTTAGTGCTTTCTCCTCTCCAACCCACTCCCCTCTATCTTTGGGCTGCCTCCTTTTCCATCCCGCACTCAGGTTTAAGGGAGGGAATGACTCCAACAGCTCGTAAAGAACCAGTAATAAATTGGCTATTCCCTGTCAACAGCGTGGGGTGGGGGTGGGGAGGGAGGGAGCACGGATCCCAGGGAATCACACACCTTTTAGGAACAAATCCTATTTCTCAGTGTGCAGCCCTCACCCCCCCCCAACCCCACTCCCCCCGAGGAAGCCAGAGATAATACGATGAACACTGAAAAACTCCCACGTCTTGATAGATTTGTAAAAAAACCCTCTCAGCAGGAAAAATTATTCTGGATTAATGCCTCCTACATCCACCTGCTGGCTGGGAGCATTCTTTTCTCAGCCCCCAAATGTTTCAAAGCCTTTTAGGGCCACCATTCATGCACACCAGGCTCCAGATACCTTCAGAAAAGGCCCAGGGAGGTGATGGCCCACCTGAAGAACAAGCCTGGGGGTGGGGGGCAGGGCAGAGCCAAATTTCCTAGGGGCAGACAGAGCCTGAGCTGACCCAAGCTGACCTGCCCCACAGGTCTAGGTCCAGGTGCGATGTCTTCCTGTGTGCTC
The DNA here is from genome assembly GCA_004363605.1 of Indri indri. Classification (NCBI taxonomy): domain Eukaryota; kingdom Metazoa; phylum Chordata; class Mammalia; order Primates; family Indriidae; genus Indri; species Indri indri. Next base: position 6,681 of record RJWJ010047380.1, read on the forward strand.
TCCCTAAAGGCCACGTATCACAGGGCAGCTTCGCCGGGAATGCCCCTGCTGGTAAGAAGGTTAACATCACACCTTTCTATTCTGCAGCGGATGGTCAAAACAAAACACCTGGTCCCCAGGGTGCTGGTCTCCCATGGGTCTCAGGTAGCCAGCAGGACCTATTCCCACAGTGAGACCCAGCCACAGGCCACCCCACCCCTGCCCCACTTACAGGCACTCGCCATCACCCGGGGCCGGGGCCTGGCACGGGAATGCCCTATAAGTGTGCAGGAATTTGTCTCTGATTCTGAAATGTTCTGCGGGCAGCAAGCCCCTGGCTGTTGTGTCCGGACCGTGGGCCCAAGCTCTCGCTCCACAGAAAAAAGCCCACGTGGGAAATCACGCCCTTCCACGGGCCAAAGGACCTTGCCCACAGCCTCCCCGTCTCCAGGACGTGACAGGAAAGCCACGTGGGTCCAGAAAACGGCCAGGCCAGGGTGTCCTGGTGTTAAACATTCGGCCCAACGTGCCAGCGCGCAAAAGGGTAGTTTCATTCCAGCTGGCACAAGCACCCTCACATGTGCCAGGCCTACAGGTCAGCCTGTGTGCCTGGCAGGTCTGGCCCTAATGCTACCTCTAAGGTCACGCTGGGCCCTCTCTACACTTTCAAGAGCCCCTCTGACTTCAGAGCTCTCCTTCTGGGCTCCTCAGAAATACCTTCTGTCCAAGATTCCCCCGGCCCCAAGCACAGGCAGCTTTGGACTGTCCGTTACTTCTGCCTGTGTGTCTGGGTCTGTTATTATTTGCAATCATCTATTTTTTTTATTATGGTAAAATACACATAACATGAAATTTACCACCTTCATTGTTTTTAAGCATACAATTCTGTGGCATTGAGTACATTCACACAATTGTACAACCATCACCACTATCCACCTCCAGACCTTTTCATCTTCCAACACTGAAACTCTGTACCCGTTAAACACTAACTCCCCCTCCAGCACCCCTCCCCCAATCGCCATTCTTTTTTTCTGTCTCTGTGATTTTGACTACTCTAGGTACATCCTAGAAGTGGAATCAAATAGTATCTGTCCTTTTGTGTGGCTTATTTCACTTAGCATAATGTCTTCAAGGTTCAATCAAGTTGTAACGTGTCAGAATTTCCTTCCTTTTTAAGGCTGAACAAGATGCCATCATACGACATTTTGTTTCTCCATTCGTCCACCCCTGGGCATTCTGCATCTGGGTTGCTTCCACTTCTTGGCTACTATAAATCCTGCTGCCGTGAACATGGGTGTGCAAGTATCTGCCAGTCCCTGCTTTCAATTCTTTTGGGTATACACACTTTTTAGCTTTTTACTGACAAATAAAATTGGTCAGAAAATTGCTCACAAAGCGTACTGCTCGTGGAATTTTCACAAACTGAACATAACCACGTGAATCAGCCCCAGATAGAGAACCAGAAAATCACACCCCCTGGAAGCCCCCTCATGCCACCTGCCCCATAGTCACTACCCTCCACCTGACTGACAACAGCATACCTGAGCTTGGCCTGTTTTTGCGCTTCACATAAATGGGATCACATAGGACATGTCTGGCTTTTTTTACTCAACATTCTGCTTGTGAGGTTCAGCCAACTGTTGCATGTAGTTGTAGGTTATTCATACTCCTGCATGGCATTCCACCATGTGCTACACCACAGTTATTTTTCTATTCTGTTGCTGACGGGCATCTATAGCTAGTGTCCAGTTTGAGACTATTATCTGTAGTGTTACTATGAACATTCTAATGCGTGTCTCCTGGCAAGCATATGTGCACATCTCTGATGGGTATATATACCCCAGAGTGGAACTGCTGGGCCACAGGGTAGGCACATGTCAGCTTTAGTAGATTCTGCCAAACTGTTTTCCAAAATGTTTATTATATTCCAGCCAGCAGAGTATTTCACCAACACTTGATATCTGCCATCCTTTTTTCATATTAGGCACTCTGGTAGTGCACCTTATGGCTTTAATTTGCATTTCCCTGATGACTAATGAAGCTGAGCACCTGTTCATATTTATTATTTCCTCTTAGGTTTTAGGCACAGGTCACAAACCCCCAATAAGGAGACGAAGCAGGGATTTCAACGTCTTACCCAGCTGGGTCTCCCCAAGCCTCCCACCCAGCCAGGCTCAGAATGAAATCCTGGCTTATATTGTTACATAAGGTAAGTCTAAATTCTCTGCTCACCTGGCCAGGTCGCTGTCATGGGGCCTGGGCTAGATTAGACATGGCTGGTCTGCTCCTCAATCACTGTGTTTGCTCATAACAACATCCCAAAGACCAGGCCTTTTGCCAAGAGTGCCAGATGTCACAGGGTTGGCAATGACAGATGCAAACAGCCAACAATGCCATAAACGCAAGTGTGCAATTCTTCAGTTCCTCTTTGGGACACACACCACAAACAACACAGAGAATTCCACAGTCAGTAAAGGACCTAAGAGTAACCCACGCCAGGGTCTTGTTTAAGAGTCTCACCAACTAACTCCCTGAACTAGACCCGATCCTTTGGTCCACCCAAATTCAATTTGATTCAATCTAGAAAATATTTATTGAGGCCCCACTATGTGCCAGGCAGTGAGCTGGATGATGCTAAGGTCACAGACATGGAAGATGGTTTCAGCCCTCAGAGAGCTCACAGTCTACAGGAACAAAACTATGACACAGGATGTGATAAAAATGTCGTAAGTAAGACATGAACATGATCCAGACAGAACATAATGAATTTAAAGGAGAGGAGATGACTGGTTACAGAGAATCGAGGCGGCTTCATGGAGAAAGAGGAGTCTGAGACAGACTCTGAGCTACAGCTAGGAGATCTCAACAGTCAGAAGCCGGTCGGTGAGGCCCCCCAGAAAGGGAGGAACGGTATAAACTAAGATAAAGAGGGTAGGAAAGTGGACGTTGGCTACAGAAAGTTTCAGCTTGGCAGCAGAATGACAAAAGCAAAACACATGAAGAAAGATACTAACTGATAGGATGATATAAAAATTAACCTTTGGTACCATCACATAGAGGATGAGGATTAAAAAAATATTAACCCTTGGATTTGATTTTTTTTAAAAATCCCACCAACAAAATTAAAAGGCAAAAACCATACTGGAAAAATTTATTTGCATCAAAAGGTAGACAAAAGGGATTGTTTACATAAATTTTAGCAATCCTCTAAATCTGCGGTCCCTAACCCCTGGGCCCTGGGCCAGTACAGTCCATGGCCTGTTAGGAACCAGGCCACACAGCAGGAGATGAGTGGCAAGGACACAAGGGAAGCTTCTTCTGTATTTACAGCCGCTCCCCATCACTCACATCACTGCGTAAGCTCCGCCTCCAGTCAGATCAGCAGCGCCACTGGAGTCTCATAGGAGCACTAACCCTACTGTACACTGTGCGTGCGAGGGATCCAGGTTGCACGCTCCTTATGAGAATCTAATGCCTGATGATCTGAGGTGGAGCTGAGGCAGTGACGCTAGTGCTGGGGAGTGGCTGCAAATGCAGATCATCATTAGCAGAGAGGTTGGACTGCACAATAAATGCAATGCACTTGAATCATCCTGAAACCATCAGCCACCCCAACCCCGGTTCGTGGAAAAACTGTCTTCCATGAAACCCATCCCTGTTGCCAAAAAGGTTGGGGACCACTGCTCTAAATGATGATATAGCACTATACATGATATAGTGCTTACTGATATTTATGACATATTGCTGAGCATTAAAGGCAGGTTACTAAAGAAAATAGAGTAAAATACATGCAAAATTATATGCAAATTATACATATATATTTACATATATACATAGCGCACATAAGACATCAAGCAAGATGTCTTGAAGAACTTTCATCAAAATGTTAACGATGATTATTTCTAGGTGGAAAAGGAATACTGAGTACTTTTCTCCTCTTTATATTTTTTTTACATTGTTTGCTTAAAAGAATGCATATTATTTTAAATTCATGGAAAAAGTGATTCAATTTCAGCAATTATTCAATATTCAGCAATTATTCTGCCTATTACATAGGCAAAAAGTTTTTTAAATAATAACAACTACTGTAGGCAACAGTTCAGGGCATTCTCACATACTTCTGGTAGAAGCATCACTGCTTTAATCTTTTTGGAGAACAAATTTAAATTTATGCTTATCTTTTGAAGAGAAATTTCACTTCTAGGAATTCATTATGAGAACATTATGAAATTATATAAATATATATCTAGGATATTCATTGTAGAATTTTTTAACAGCACAAAAAGAGAAATTTTTTAAAAAGATAGAAAAAGTAATGGAAACAGCCTAAGTTTC
>RJWJ010047381.1:0-10989 GCA_004363605.1 Indri indri
AAAAAAAAAAAAAAAAAAAAGGGAATCAGGATGTTTTTTCCCCAGGAATACAAGCATGGTTTAATATTGAAACATAAAAGTGTTTAATAAAAGAAAAAAATGCAATTCAGTAAATAATAACCCTCATAATAGATGCAAAAAAAGCAATTTTATTCAGCATCCATTCATGATTAAAACTGTTAGTGAACTAGGTGTGGAAAGGAATTTCTTAACTGGATAAAAATTTAACTACCAAAAATCTACAGTAAACATAATTCTTAATGGTGGAAACATAGAAGCAATTTCTTTTCTTTTTTTGAGACAGAATCTCACCGTGTCACCTGGCATAGAGTGCCATGGCATCAGCCTAGCTCACAGCAAGCTCAAACTCCTGGGCTCAAGCGATCCTCCTGCCTCAGCCTCCCAAGTAGCTGGGGATTACAGGCACACGCTAACATGCCTGGCTAATTTTTTCTATTTTTTAGTTGCCCAGCTAATTTTTCTATTTTTGTTTTTTAATTTTTTTTAGAGACAGGGTCTTGCTCTTGCTCAGGCTTGGTCTTGAACTCCTGAGCTCAAGGGATCCTCCCACCTTGGCCTCCCAGAGTGCTAGGATTACAGGCGTGAGCCACCGTGACTGACCGAATTTTTCTATTTTTTGTAGAGACAGGTTCTCACCCGTGTTCAGGCTGGTCTCGAACTCCTGACCTCAAAGCAATTCCTCCCACCTCGGCCTCCCAAAGTGCTAGGATTACAGGTGTGAGCCACTGTACCAAGCCAGCAATTTCTTTTAAATCAGGATCAAGTCAAAGGCGCCTGTGAACAGCAATTCTGTACTCATTATCTGGGAATCCAGCTTGCGCAGAAAGATGAGGAACGCACAGGAAGAGGCCCTATCTTGATAACATCTGCCTTTTAGATTGATGTAGTTTCTTTTAGAGAGCTTCATAACTTTCGTATATGTTACAAATATTTTGCAAGTGTATAATATCACATATCAGACATTTGAAGACACAGGCCAGAAAATACGGTAGAAACAACAGATGTTAAATCGAGTTCTTTTATTTTTAAGATGGGAAATATTTGAAAGATATGGAATCAGTATAAAGGAAGTAAGCATTAGTTCCCGAATATAGATGAAAATGTTTGCTCAGCAGAAAAAAATAGTATTAATAACTTGTCCAAAGTTGACTGCATCCAGAGACTCTGACCACCTCACAGAAGACGGCTCTTTACCCCAGGAGGAATGGGATAATATCGGACTAGGGCTGGGCCTGGAGTCACAGTCAAGCCGGCTATGTTGGGCTGTTCCTTCCCCAGGATTCTGAAGAGCTCTGCCCTCGAGGCGCCTGGGTCTCTGGCTAGGAGATCCAGACCAGAGATTTGGGGCAAGGAGTGTGAAGTCAGCGAAGCTGCCACTGTGATGACGGTGGGCCAGAGATGCCTCTCCCTGGCTCCAAGATCTGCCCCCCTCGGCCCGAGTGCCGGTGTCCAAGCCTGGGGGATACTCCTCCCCTCCTCCCCTTTTGCCCTCCTCCCCTCCCCCGTTCCTCTTCTCCTTCCCTCTCTCTCTCCTCCTCTCCTCTCCTCCCCAGCCCAGGGCGACTCTTCCTTGCCAGAGCCGGAGATCTCCGCCAGGGGGCGCGCCGTGCGCCGTCGGTCGCTGGGTCCGCGTGCTGCGATTCCGAGGGACTTCAATGCTCCCGGACCGCTAGCGCCTTCCCTGTGTGATTCCCACGACCCTCCGATCTGGGGCTGGGCTTGGGATTTCCCTCCCAGCTTCAGACTCTCGTCCGTCCCCCTCTGCCCCAAGGTCAACACTTCCGCTTCGATGCTCTCCAGCCTTCGCCCTCGCCCCTGTCCCGTGCACCTGGGCTTGGGGGAGAGAGCGGTGCCCTCAGGGCGCCGCACCCCGCTACCAGCCTCTGCTGTCCCCGGCGCAGGGACCCCACCCCCCCCCCTCTACCTCCCCCGCCTCAGAGTAGCCGCTGCAGCCTCCGTGCGGGGGGACCGCGGCCTCAGTGCCCCACCCCCTGCCCCTGGCCCTTGGGCGTCCCGCAAGCTCTGCACAGGCCGCCTCCCTCTCCCCGGTGACCCGGTTTCCTCCCGCCTTCCCTGTGGCCGCTGACTGCTCGGCCCGATGAGCCTCTCCCTCCACCCCGAGCCTCGCTCAGCCCCAACATAGCCTCCCCGTTCTCTGCACCCACGAGTCTGAGGGAGAGTGTCCCCTCCTGGCTTCCCGCAGCCGGCCTTTGGAAGTTCCCTGGGCGCCGCACGGCTTCCTCCTTCCGGGGACCCCACAGCAGCGTGCGCCCCTGACGCCGCCTTCCCGGGCCCTCCCGCGTCCCGGCCGCTCCTCTTTGCTCCCGGTTGCTTGGGGCGAAGAGAAGCCGGACTGTGCGCCCCCGCTCCCAGGTGCGCCCCCAGCATTGGCGCATGCCGCTGCGGGTCCCCGCTCTACTTAGAAGCAAGGCCCCTCTCCACTGACACCTCCTCCGCTCTGGTTCCTTATGCCCTGCCTGACCTGATTATTTTTCTGGCCAAACGGGTTGCTGGATCCCCAGCCCCGCTCTAACCCCGTCCGAGCGGGCTGCAGGGCGGGGGAGGGGAGGGCAGGCAAAGATATCTGCCCAGCCGCCCAGGTCACTCAGGCCAATGGGACAGCTCTCCCTTCCTGGCCCAAACCGGAAAGGCTTAGAACTCCCTCATTCCAGCATGTTCATTCTCCCCAGGCTTGTATTTTTAAGTCTTTAACTCTAAAATGGAAGACTTTTTGTACATATAAAGGAATTCCGGGAATTTCGTTGGCGTTATCATTTTTCCTGTCTGCAAGATCCCTCACTTTATTCCCTTTTATCTCTAAGCCCACTTCATCGGCCTGCCCCCTAGAGTTGTCCATTCCATTCTGTTTATCTTTCACTTTTATGTGTTCTTGCCCCCCAAAAAGTGTCTTGTTTTGCTGGCATGCATTTTAACTCTGTGTGAAAGGAATTGTATTCTTTCTCATCCAGCTTCTTTTCACTCATTGCTGAGATTTTAAGATTGATCCCTGTCGCTTCTGCCCCTTCTAACTGCCTCCTCTTGCTGCTGCTCATCTGCCTTGGTTTACCCTTCCTTTACCTGCCCCACCCCCACCAATAACTGCCGTAACCATTCTCCAGCACATCCCCTTCTGTGGCACTTCTCCAATGTTGGTGTGCACGTGTATCACCCAGGAATCTTGTTAGAATGCAGCCCTGACCCAGCCAGTCTGGGCAGGGCCTGAGACTGCATTCCTATCCAGCCCCCAGGTGATGCCTATACTGCTGGTCCTGCGACCACATTTCCATGAGGAACAAGGCCCTTATGGATGTCTGTGAGAATTTGTTTTGGGTTACTGGGTCATTTGGCATGTGTTGATCTAATTTGATGAGTACTGCCCATCTGCTGTCCAGTCTGGCTGCACCACCTTACCCCACACTAGCAGGGCAGGAGGGCGAAATGTATATATATTTACGTGGGAAGGAGGAAAGCCTTCTCTCCTTGCACCTGCCTGCATCCTGTCCACCAGTGCATCAGGTCTGGGCCCAAACCCCCTCACTCCCTTGACCGAATGGACCCAAGGCTCCAGAGCAACATCTCTGGCCAGCAGTGCATGGCCAAGTCAGCGATGGGTCCAGGCCAGGCACCCCGATCTCCACCCGCACCATGGAGGACCCTGAATCCTCAGCTTACCACACTGCTCTGACTCATAACTTCCCCAGGCCTGGGCTTTATCCCTGAGAGGAGCTCTTGAGAAGCCCAGGGGGTCTTCAGTTAGGCTGTTTGTGTTTCCTTCAGCTGCCCTCGCTTTCCCTTGGGTAGCCTGTCAGGGCGCAGTGGGACTCAGATGGCCTGGCCTTGTCCCTGGCATGTGTCTGTCCTGAGCGTGATTTCTTTTCTTATCTCTAGAATAGGATAGTCATGGCATAGCTGTAATTTGTGGTACTAGGAGTTGGTCCAGGTCCTTCACCCGCATGCCAGGAGCCCCACAGAAGCCCTAAGACAGGTGTTCTTGCCTTCATCTTACCCATGAGGAAAGTGAAATTCAGGAAGGTTTAGCAATTTCCACCAAGGCCGTGGAGCTAGAAATGACAGTGCTGGGATTCAAGCCCAGCCTTGGCTCATACTCCAAAGCCCGTGCTAACCACAAGGCACGTCATCTCTGTGTCTTCCCTTGCCCTTGCTACCAGGCCATATTGTAGGGAGAACTACAAAGAAACAGAAAGGAAGGACTGGTCCCTGGGTTTGAGGCACTGATGCTGAAGGCATCTAACCAGTGGTGGGCAGGGTTGGGAAACTCTATAGTAAGTGGGTTTTGGCAAAAATGAAGCAGGGTTCTAGTGGTAGGTTCCCAGAGCCTGAATATTTAGGTGGCAGGACAGAGGACCTTGGGGCCAGCACTTCAGGAGCAGGGATTTTAGGATTAGATATAGAGTAGGGATCAGCAGTAGGCAGGAGTTAAAGATGGCCAGGGATTGGGTGGGGGTCAGGTGGGTGGGTCTCAGCTGCGGGTAAAGTTGTCTGTTACGTACCTTACTTGGTAAGGTCACTGATCACTCAATGTTTCGTTTGGAGGGGTCAGCAGGTGTGCAAATGGCCAGCATCCAGGGCATCAAGGGACGCCACATTCCAAGGCCCTTCCGGGGCTGTAAGCAGCTTGCTGGGGCAGGTTTGGAAACCCTGTGGCTATGCTTTCCCCACTCGCACAGCTGTGCAAGCATTTCCTGGCACCGAGCCCCAGGCCCAAGCATTTCACAATCAGAAGAGTTCAACATCTGCACATTTTGAGATTTCATGGCACACAGCCTCTTCCATCTTGTCCACACCCATCCAACCTCTGTTTCCCATTCGAGGGCCAAAATTCTATCCAAGACAGAGCATTTCTCTGAAAGCCTAGGGAGGCTGTCTGCTCTTTCGGCAGCCTTCAGGGTCAAAAAAATCTTGCGAGCTGACAGATTTTCCTTGGAGCTCAAAACAACATCTTACAGCGTTTTGGTCTTTACAAAGTGCTTCACAAATAGATACTGCCTTTGACTCACAACAACTACACGACAGGGTAGGGACCCACTGAACACTGAGGCTGAAAAGGATTAATCGGCCACAGCCACACGTTGTGTAGGTGGGTGAAATGGGACTTGTTTTTCATGGCAGACCTTGGGCCTCTTAAGGAGTGAGTAGGTACTCTCTGGGAAACTCACTACCCTGCTCAGCCCATTTCTCAGACTTGGGGATCTGGACTGAGGCAGGAGGTAGGAAGTTGGGGGATGCCTGGGCCGTGAGGTTTGGGAGGTGAGGTGAGGTCTCATGGGCTCCGGTGAGCCCTCTCCCAGCCAGGTTTCTGTCATTGGGGCCATTGGGGCCTTGCGTTCTCCTGGAAGTGGAAAGAGGGAGTTGGTGGGAGGAATGGCAAGTCCGGGGGTACCCAGGTAGAAGTTCTCGGTGAGTCTGAAGTTGAGACAGCTGAGAAGCTTTGAGAAGAAGATGCCGCCAAGTTGCTAAGGGGGCTGCAGTGTTGTCATCACATCCACGTTGGCTTGGCCAAGCTCTGCCCCTGGCTAAGCCATTTGTCCTGTCCCCCCTTCTCAAAGTCCCTGGTGCCTCACACCAGGCACCTGCAGCATCACTTGAGGAAGTGCCCAGGGGCCAGGCCAGTCTACCTGCTGGTTCCAGCAACACCACGCATGCCCTGACCCATGCTAGGGACTACGAGTCTGGGGCCTGCTAAGGCAGGAGGCCCTGGTCCCACTGTCCTCCCTCTCCCCCGGGGCCTCAGGCCCTAGGCCAGGGCTCAACAACACAGGCAGTGGGATGAGGTTGCCCTTCTATTGGTCCAAGTCCTGAGCATAGCCTGGGTGAGTCATGGAGGTGAGGAGGCCCACGAGACTCAGCAGCGTGGAGAAAAGCAGCAGGAAGGAGACTGTGAAGAGGAGGGCAGGCAGGGTGCTGAGCACCAGCAGCAGGACAGCTGGCAGCAGGTGGCGCCACACCGCGGCCACGACGGGCCACAAGGAGCTCAGCAGGTGGGAGCCGGTGGTGAAGAGTGCGTGGCACAGCATGAGCACCAGCAGCAGGTAGAGTATCCCCTCCAGACCCCACAGCACACGCTGCAGCGGCTGACGCCAGCCCGAGGTGCTCCACCACTGGACCCAGCTCGGGGGCACGTGGCTCGCACACCAGCGCACCCAGCCCTGCCGCGTGACCCAGGCTGACCAGGGCACCGCCCGCTGTGGCCCCTCGCCGGCCCCGATGGTATCCGTCTCCACTGGCGGCTGCTGCATCACGGCTGGTGCACCTGGGGAGAGGGCCAGGCCAGCTGCAGGAGCAGCCCTGGAGATGCCTGGGACCCCAGGACAGGTGGGGGTGCAGGGGTCAGGAGGGTGCCAGCATGGGTGGGTTGGAGCTGAGAGCTGGGGCCTGGGACTTACCTCTGGGCAGAGTCACCTAAGTCATGTTGTTTCCTGCAGAGCCCAAGGACGGCCCGGCAGCCCCATCCAAGCCCTCCCTCTCACCCACTCCCACCCTCCCCAGGGGAGCCCCTTTGTGACCCGGGCTGGGTGGGGTCCTACCAAGAGAGAAGCCACTGCAGTGTGTGAGGCTCACCTGAATCCTTCTGCATGGACCCTCCAGCCTGGCAGGGGAGCCTGGTGAGCCCTGCACATATAGCTTCTCGTGCTTTCTGTGGGAGCCCTCCCTGGATCCCTGTCCCTTCCCTGCTGACTGATATCCATCCCCATCCCACTCTCTTGCGAATCTTTCTCTCTGGACCCTCATACTCTACCATGGAGGAGGCCAGAATGGCTGCCCCCAACCCCAGGCTCTGAGATGGCTACTACCTCCTGCCCCGGGATCCCTGTCTTGTATCCTGCCTCCTCTTGCTGCTGCGAGACTCAGACCCAGGTATCCGTTGTCCATATTAAGAGGCCAGTGGTCCCCTGAGGTTTAGGCTGGGAATGAAGGGGTAACCTCCCACCTGCCCAGCCAGGATGGAGAAAGGAGTCCTGAGGAAGAGGATGGCCAATATATTTTTGGAGGGCACACAGTGTTTCTGGAGAGGCACTCAGGCCCAAGGATGCAGGCAGAAAGCCAGACCAAGCAGGGCTGCAGGCATGCCACGGGCTCCCAGGAGCAGCCCCAGTCCCATGAGCAGCAGTAGCAGTGCATCCTGGAGGCTGAGTTGTCCAGTGACTGTCCCTGCTGGTAGGAGGACAGCCTCCTGCTGTCCTGGGCCCTCGCCGGCCCCCTGACTCTGGCCCCTTGTGAGAAGTCTGGGTGGCACGGTGGGACCTGAAGGCCTGTGGAGAGAGAGGGTGGCTGCTGGGCTTAGGGAAGTAGACCACGTGCCCACCTGCCTGCCACACCCACCTGCCAGGCTGCCACCCCTTACCTATGGAGCAGGTCAAAGGCAAGGAAGCTGACCAGTAGCAGCAGCAGCAGCAGGGTTGGACCAGCCATGGAAAAGACTGCCCGAATCGTCAGTCCGAGTGCCCCCAGCCCTAGGACAGTGTCCAGGAGCTGGGCCTGGCTAGGGTCACGGGGGGACACACATGGATGCACTGGACTACCCAACCCCTCCCCAGCACCCAGGCCCCTGGGAGGAACTGGCATTGGGTCTTCAAGGGCTTTCGGCCTGGGTAAGCAGAGCCGGGTCATTGATGGAGGTGGAGGTGACAAGAAGAGCAGTGCTGGAAGGAGTATGAAGGTGGGAGTGTGGGAGGGGGTGGCGCCCTGGCAGACACTCAAGGTTGAGCTCAGAGAGTGGGGAATTGGACTCCTTGGGAATATCCCCCTCCCCACATACCCTCCCACCAAGCCCTCCTCACCTCCTCCCACCTTGGTGAGCCATTCTGGGACTGGGCAGCTGGGGCATTGTGACCCGTTGCCAGGTGGGGCCCTGGGGAAGGGAGGGGACTGCCGCTGGTCTGGCCTCACAAGCAGCTGGTGGCCTAGGTGGGGCTTAGCCAGGAAGTCAGAGATTTCTGAGAACTAAGACTCATCCTCTTGCCTTTGCTAATTCTCTGCCCTAGGGCCCTCCAGTGGGATCTGAGTTGTCAGGAAGGCATTCTAACCCCATTACTACTTGGGCATCTGTCCAAGGAAAGAAAGGCTTCTTTCTTCTTCCTGTGAGTTCCCAGAGATGCGTGTCCAGGGGCAAGTCATTTGATATCTCTGTCCCCAGCTCTCTTCCGCGAGAGTGGAGTGATGCCTGTGGGCCCCTATTGGGGATTTTCAGGCCTGCAGTCCTGGAATGTAGAGACAGGCTCTGCCACAGAGCCACCTGAGGCTTTGTGGGGCTGGGCTGCCACGTGACTACTAAATGGGGTGGGGGCAGGAGGGGGATGTTTAGGTGTTCTAAGCACTACAGTGTGTGGGAGGTGTTACAGATACTGGGGTTCCAGAAATGGGGCAGACCCCATATTGGAGGTTAAGGTTACCCTCTGAGGAGTCAGGCATGGTGATGCACCCTGTAATCCCAGCTACTTGGGAAGCTGAGGCAGGAGGATCGCTTGAGCCCAGGAGTTCAAGGCTGCAGTGAGCTATGATCACATCACTGCACTCCAGCCTGGGAGACAGAAGGAGACCCTGTCTCAAAAAAAAAAAAAATAAAATAAAATAAAATAGTTCCTCTCCGAGAATGAAATTAGGGAGGAAAATGAACATGTAATGAAGGGATTGGTCACATGGACAAGAAACCTGTCCCACTGATAACTTCTAAATGGGTGATGGCTACAGAGGTTCCAGCACATCTCAGGTTAGTGACTTGAGAGGTAAGAGTGGAAATGTGTCATAATTAAGAGAACTTAATCCTTGTCCTCATATCATACTTTTAAGGAAAACTTAAGGGGGTGGCAATAGGGGAGACAGTGGCCATACAGCCCCTAGGAGAGGAGGAGCTAGAACAAGAGTCAGGCTGCATATTTGCCCCCAGCAGGCCCCGCCCAAAGACTCAGGCCTGGTGGCCTTGGCATCTTCAGGGGTGATGGGCTTGGCAGTCCATAGAGCCATTGTCACCGGCCCTTGGGACCATCCACTGACTGCCCTTGCTCTGGCTCTTGTTGCTTATTCAGCAGCTGGGCTTTAAGTGTAGACTTGTCCATAAAGGCACAGGGTATAACAGAAGATCCCAGTATTTTTTTGTTTTTTGGGTTTTTTTTTTTTGCCATAAGTTCCAGTTGTTTCTGGAAATGAGCGAATTAGCATTAAGGTTTAAGATTGCCAGTCCCCTGAGCCTGATCAATTCTGGATGCATCCACAAGATTGCATTCCTGGACATGCAAACCTGAGAGTCATGTCCTGATAAGGCTACTCCATATTGCAGGGGTAGGGCAACGGGGGGAGGAGGGTTGACTAAAGCTCCTTAAGGGTTCGCCATGCACCAGGTGCTCTGCATACATTTGTAAGCGAGTTCTATTTGTGACTTCCTCGGAGTTTATTTTTTATTCAGCAATTATTCATTATTTCCTGTGTGCCAGGCACTGTGCCAGATGCTGGGTCATAATTCCTAAAAGCAGAGCCTGAGATGGGGGTTCTCGTGCACATGATTGATTCAGAGTGCTCTCAGAAGGAAAACGTTTAGGGCAGTGAGGGAAGGGAAGCAGGACAGGGCAGGGGAAAGAGCTAAGCTAGGATGCGGTCTTGGCTGGAGTCTAGCTCTGGAAGGTGAACTGTACCATAGACTCAGTCCCATCATGTACCCCTGTGTCAGTCACTGGCTGTGGCTCCTGCATGAGGGTTGGGAACTGGGGGGAAGGTGGTGGCTGGGAAGTGTGACTTTCTGGGTGAGGCAGCTTGTAGCAGCTGAGGACATTTGAAGAGAGCAGACAGCTGTGACCTGGGAGCATTGAAAACTTACAATAGCAGGGGTCGGGGCACCAGTCAGTGAAGGGGGCATCAGTGGGGCACCAACAGCATACACTGCAGTGAAGGATTAACTCAGCAAGTCTGGGTTGTCAAAACCCTGCACATTTGAAAGAATGGTTTTGCTTTTGCTGGGCTCCTGGGAAGTAACCTCTAAGTCCTTAGAATATCCTGCCTAATAAAAATATCTTTGTTTACCTGGGAGCCTGGGGCCACACCAGATAGTGATGTGATTTCTACTGCAGGGCTTTGGACCTTGACCTCTAGAGGGGCTGAACTAAGGTCAGCCACACGGGCAGTCAACCGATGAGACTGACCCCCAATAAAAACTAGTGGGCAGCCGGTTGCGGTGGCTCATGCCTGTAATCCTAGCACTCTGGGAGGCTGAGGCGGGTGGATTGCTCAAGGTCAGGAGTTTGAGACCAGCCTGAGCAAGAGCGAGACCCTGTCTCTACTAAAAAATAGAAAGAAATGATCTGGACAACTAAAAATATATATATAGAAAAAATTAGCCGGGCATGGTGGCGCATGCCTGTAGTCCCAGCTACCCAGGAGGCTGAGGCAGTAGGATCGCTTGAGCCCAGGAGTTTGAGGTTGCTATGAGCTAGGCTGATGCCACAGCACTCTAGCCCGGGCAACAGAGTGAGACTCTGTCTCAAAAATAAAAAAAAAAAAAAAAAGAAAGAAAGAAAGAAAAACCAGTGGGCTCCCTTGCTAGCAATACTCTGTGCATGTTATCATGTATCATGCTGGGAGAATTACGTCCTGTCCACACGACTCCACTTCCAGAGGACAACTGGAAGCTTGTGCCTGGTGTCTCCCGGATCTTGCTTTGCGCACCTTTTCCCATTGCTGGTTTTAATTTGTATCCTTTCTCTGTAATAAACTGTAACCATGAGTGTAAGCACTTTGTTGAGTTCTGTGAGTCCTTCTTGTGAATCATTGAACCCGAGGGTGGTCTTGGGAACCCTGAAGAGAATTGGTGTCAGAAGTCGGATTCACTAGCCCAGTCACAACTCACTGACAAACAGTGAAAGCGTGACTTGAGAAAAGGAAGTCAGCCCTGAGAGGGTGGGGGCTGGCAAGCCTTTGATTTCTGGAATTGCAGCTGTGCTGTGATCAATTACTGGAGGT